>ML398203.1:72981-126037 GCA_005239525.1 Nicotiana knightiana
CAAACTTTACAATGCAGACACACACAAAATCACCACCACCAAAAAAAAGGACTTGGAAGTAGTAATTTAGCGTACTCTCTCTCTCTATATATATATATTAAAAAATTAACTGAATATCTCTACATATTTGATTTTTAACCCAGTTATTATATATAACTCGAGTCATGGTAAGAACCCATAAACTTCAAATCTTGAATTTGTCTCTGCCAGTTAGTTTCATTGTTGTATGATATTGCCCAGTTTGGCAAGGGATTGGAGGTTTATTTTCTCTTGTATGATATTGCTTGGGTGGGCACAAGTAGTGGATTAAGCAAGAGAGACACCTAAATATTGAATATATTTTTGAACTTGCTTATGAATTCAATTCAATCACAATGGGATGGTGCTGTCTACATTGTAAAGTTTGCTTCCTTAGGTGTTGCCAATGCGTCTATTTTGTAAAGTTCAATATACTCGAAACAATTGACACATGAATATACTAGCAACTTTAAGAATCACCATGGTTGATTAATAGCTAAGTCGATCAATGGTTTGATGGCTTAAATTTATGGTCAAGTTGCTTACATTTGTCAATGGCTTGTCACTATCAGTTCTTAAACCCATATTAAAAGTCAGTGATGAGTCATGCTAAGAGTCAATGCTAGTTGCAGTCTAGCAGATTCTTTTTTTATACACTAGTTGGTCCTTGGATACTTGTACTGGCAATTGAAATCCACAAGTTTGCTGCCATAAATTAAAGTTGAGCACAACTTATTGAGTAAAAGCTGCATCTATCAACTTCTATGCTTTATATAAAACTATTGTAGGGTGACAGATAAACATTTAAAATTTAAAATTCAAGCACTCATCGTAGAGAAAAAGAACTCAAGGTGAAAAGTATGGGCTATTCGCCAGACATTTATGACTTGAAGCCTGTCTTTTATCATTTGCATGAGCATCAATTAATTGGGACGGATTTTTCACTGAATTATCACCTTTGTCCTTGTTTGCAGTCTGTTATAGCTAATTCATGTCAATCTCTCCCTTTTTCCCTTAAGTTGATTAAGTTGTGTCTATCAGTTTCCATAATGCTAGCATTTTACAAGTTGTCACAAGCTGAGGCTATGTTTTGTATGGACAACGACTTTTGGTGGGATGTCATAATGAGCTAAGTTGTTTCCTTTTTCTTTGTATTAATCAGAATAGGATGCATTTTGGAAGGATGGAGTTGATTTCCCTAGTTAATCTTATTTGTTTCACGCTTTGGGTGGAAAATTGATATCTGCCTTAGCCTTTTATTTGGATTGTTTGGTGGTGAAAGGACTAAGGAGTTATGTGATACATGATATTTATTCATACCCAAAAAAAAGAAGATACATGATATTTATACATGTGCATGTATGTGTGCTTTTAGCATGCTGACGGCTCATTCTTTTACTTTCCAATACCCTAAACATGATTCTAACAGCCATTCTTTCCGGCCTTTATGCCCATCAAAGCACAAATAAAATTGGGTTAAGAAGTTCTTGAAAAGAACTTGAAAGCCAACTGGCGTAATGTTATTACAAAGTTAATATCTACTCTATCAAAGAGAAATCTGAGAACCCAAATCCTAAATTATATAGGAGTCCTAATTCTTTGTCTATCAAGAGCTTCTTAAAAGGAAATAAATAAAACAAAGTAATCCCTAACAAAAGGTGGAATATGAAAAGCTAAGTGGAAAGAAAACCCTTATGATACACTATAACAGATTACTGTAAGATCTCAACTAAAGTGACAGTACCACCGATATGAACAATAATGGTGAACCATACTATTACTTTTATTTTTAATTATATAATAGTTTATGCCTATTTGTTCCTGCATCATGTATGCTTTAGATTGTGACAGCACAACATGTTGGTCACCGATCTAAATTCTAACAATAATAGCACTGCTAGTTCTCTGTGGAGGTAGCAATGCAGTAATATGGTCGATTAAGGGGTTTCGTGATGTTTCGAAGTTTGGAATTGGGTTTGTTGTTATGTTGTGGAGGATGGCGCTTGCGTTGTCTGCTTGAAAAAAATTGTGGTAGTACATGAGGAATTAGGAAATTGTGGTAGTAGATGAGTTTATTAAGGGGACTTCTTTTTATTTTGGACTTGGATTGAATCTCTCTAATGGGGTTTCATAAGGGGACTGAAAATAGGTAGTAGTATTTTTGTCTCTCTCTCTCTCTTGATGGTGAAGAGCTAGGGATCGGAAAGGATGGGTTCGAGAAAATATGCCCAAGTGTAAGCACGTCAAAATTAAAGTGGAAAAATAAATAAATATTCAAATATGCGAGTATCAATTGTAGTTATTTTAGTGTGGGAACTGATCCTATTTCATCTACTTTTCTTCCAGGAATTGAAGGAGCGAATTGAAAGAGTGAAGGAGAAGAGTGGTAGAGATGGAGTTCTCACAAAAGACAGTGAATTTAGTGATGAGACGATGGGAATACGCAAAGACTTTGTTGCTATACACGGGGAGATGGTTCTTCTAAAAAATTACAGCTCTCTGAATTTTGCAGGTACTGCAGCTTTTACACTGTTTTAAGCATATATTTCTGATATCAGTTAGTTACCATTGCTCAGGCTTTGTGTTTCAAGTGTTGTATTGCTCTAAAGTTTTTGAAGAATAAACGTAAAGTAGAGTCTCTTTCAATTTTATTAAAGTAGGTTCCATCAGCCTTCTAATACAAATTGTTTTGCTCACTTAGGTCTTGTTAAGATTTTGAAGAAGTTTGATAAACGAACTGGGGGATTGTTGCGTCTTCCTTTCACACAACTTGCTCTTGATCAACCCTTCTTTACAACAGAGCCTCTAAATAGATTAGTCCGTGAGTGTGAGGAAAATCTCGAGCTCCTATTTCCTTTGGAAGCAGAAGTTGTTGAATCAGATGCTACTGCAGAAGGGCCAACAGGAGGAACTACTTCTTATGCTTCAAATATTTCTCCAGCATTGCCACTTGGGGAAGAAAATGTGGATATATATCGAAGTACACTTGCCGCAATCAAAGCCATTCAGGGGCTGAAAAAGGCAAGCTCCACATATAATCCACTATCATTCTCATATATCTTTGGTGACCAAGATCATGATAGCACGGGCGCTATAACAGCAGAGAACTCTGATTCAGACCAGTTGGTTGCCTCTCAGAATGATAAAGAGACAGATCAAGAGGATTCCCATCCACCAGAATAGAATTCACCTTTGTAGTTTGCTTATTGGTCTTTGCTCAGTGGTTTGTTGTTAACTGAGAGAGATAAAATGGTTTGCTTCTTCATTGTATACGACTGTTCTGGAATAAATTGCTCGCTCCATCTGTAACCTTTAGCACTAACGTGACGTTGCTAGTTATTGGATCACAAAAGCTTGTTGATTATCTAGAATTCTTGTTTGGAACTTTAGAGGGCAAAACCTTTAAAGATATACATTCAGCGGAAGATGATTAGCATCAAAGTTAGCCTTGTCAAATTTCGAGCAGTGTAGTTATCCGTGCTTCATTTCTATCAATGGTGTGTTTATTATGTCTCCTACTTGTAAATCTGACTTTGTGTCATAAATTTTGATCAATAGCTTTCGAAGTTGTGTGGATCATCTGCTATGTTTTCAGATTTGTCATATAGAACGTAAAGAGCATTTTCGTGAACAATTCTAAACTATATTATAAGCACCATTGATGAATGAATCAAAAGGACTGTACAAGAAAAGGGAAACCAAGAAAAGAAAATAATTTTATCTTGAGTACTCTGGGTTCCTTTGACTTGTATCAGCTAAACATAGCTATAGACTCTTGTCTTCGTCGTAGTTGAAAGGCAGTGGTACGGACTTGGAGGCACGATATTTCCCAACGTTATTCAAGTGCTCATTTTCCAACCTGAACAGTGAAAACAGCAGAACTACTGTTAGATAGAAGCACACTATCTTTTACGAGATGTCAAATAAAAACACAAGTAGCTGGCTAACTCATCAAATATCTGCTACAGTTAGTTTGTTGTTATCTTTTAGATGACTTGATAATGTAAACGTTGTTTTATACTATCATGGGTAAATGTTAAACTCAAATAGAAGATAATGGTTCCGACCTGAAAAAGTTCCACATGCCTCGGCGAAGGATCTCTAGACAGGCAACTATTGCAATCATTGCTTTCTTGTGCAGAAATGGTAGTTCTTGAAAATCTAGAACCAACTGCATCCATACTAGTCTCAGAATTATGTTAAGAACCTGCATTTACACTTCAATCATCAAAAACTTAACTTTCACCGGAAGAGCTTTATGATATAACCTGCTTCTGCACTTACAATGGCAACAAAGTAGACAATCTTGTGTGGCACAAGTAGTTTGTCTCTCAACCAATGGTTTCTTGAATTCCTTTGCAATAGACCCCAATCTATGACAATGTCCCAGTAAGTGTTTGCAACTGTAGTAATTCCTGAAGTTGATGCTGCCATTACTCTCCAAAAGGTTCCTCTCTTCTGATCATAAAGTGTCCTCATTACAAGAGCAACAATGGTTGAGAGATATTTGAGGCTATTAAGCCCCTGCATCGAATCTTTCTCTTCAAATAAGCGGCGAAGGCACTGTAAAAGATATCATGAAATCATACAATGCACCACATTAAATAATTGTCAAGATATATATATAGTAGGAAATGGGAATGATGATTTGGTGTGTGGAAAAATTATAACACCTGAATGAACCGAGACCAAAAGGGAATAATTGCAACGACTATGTATAAGATTTGATAAACACTGCTTTCTTGACATTTATTTGATCTTGTTCTGAAGTTGCCCCACACATAGTAGCAAACATAGAATTGAAAACTCCTAATTGCTTGAACCTGAAATACAAGAGCACATTATAGTTCTTGCAACATTTGCACATTACACTTACTGAATTATCAGCTTCTTGAATCCTCTTTTGGTATAATATAGAAGTTTCACATTTAAAAAAAAAAAACTGAGTCAAACCTGGCTGGTAAGTTGATCTGCCAAGAAAAAATCTGGTAGAGTAACCTACAAAAATGATGTGAGACATTTTACTGTATATATGTATGTACTTCCTGTCATATTAATGCGCGTCTGTATATCTCATAAACAAACTGCTGGTACCTTATAAAGGGGAGCGCATAGACAGTGCCAGGAACATCTTATAAGGAAGAAACGGCTTGAACGATATATGATGTTCAGAGGACAAAAAGTTATTAGAAGCAGAATCTGAAAAAAAAAAGATTTACAATCATTAGGGGTTTGTAACTTGAAACATTGTGTATAGATCAGTTGTAGAATGTTTTTCTAGACTTACAAACACCAGGACAAGTGGGATCAGCTCAGTCACTGTCTCAAAACTTCGTTCTTTTGGGTCCATGTCCATATCCAGGTGGAAGAGTCCAGCAGCCAATGAAAGTACTGAAACACCAGAAGCAAGGAGGAGGACTTGTCTGTAATTGAGCTCTGTTCCTTGCGTGAAGCCAAATATGAAGGGATAATTGACCCGATAACGCCTCCAGTAGTATATGTTCCCCGCGTACATGAGCATATGCAGGACAATGAATCCAAATAGACTGCAAAATAAGGCTTCATGACTCATACGTATTGCTTAGAACATGGTTTCGCTTAATGTAGAAACACAAGGGGAAAGAATCAATACGACTTTTTAAAAGACAGATGGTTAATTATCTCACCTGTACAGTGGAAATATGTTTTCCATATACTGCCCACGACCCTTGTGCTCTAGAAGGTTTCTTACATGTATTGATACAGCAATAGCTGCCACTAATGCTATTGAGCAGCCAGAGAACAAACCTATAGGTAAAATGTATATCAGCTACTAAAATGAAAATATGGTTCTGATGAAAGTGAGATGACAGGTCAATCCAGATGCCTCTAAAAACTATGGTTATGATGCACTAAGCTAACTTTTTGTAACCTCTGATAGACGCGATTAGGGATCTAGAGTTAGTTTATTCAAATGAGTATGATCTTATTGTATTGTATACATTTACAAATTTATTTTGCATATGGTAACATAGTTCAAACCCACCCTAAATCTGCCTTTTGACCTCTGATTACATAGGAAGAGGAAGTTGATGCTAATAATGATGCATAATTACCCATGAAATATGTTACTCTATGTGTTTCTCTTTTAGCTTGCGGTCTTAAGATTTTCATTCCTTTCCTTCGATTTCCATTGACAAAATGATTTATGAACGTGACCTCCACTCTTTCAGTGAGCTTAGAAACCTAAAAAAGCAAAGATCAATGGGAAGTTACAACTACAGTTGCAAGTGGAATACTGCTGAAAGGGAAACAACTTTTGAAACTGAAGGAAAATTTACCTCATCTGAGCTACCAAGATAAGATTTTTCAAGCATATCCGAGTATGATTTAGAAGCTTTCATTGAGGTGATCTGTATCAACAAATTGCAAGGTTAAAAAGGCCAAACTTTATAGGAGTACTTTCTATTGCCAAATCTTCAATATAATACCTTATCATACTTCTTCATGATCTTGGAAAATGCTAACATATTTAAGAAACTGGGCACATTAAGTAGTAAAGTATGAGTTGAGCTGAAGACAAAAACAAAACTATAAGTCCTCATTTGGGAGAAAAAAAAATTGCACCATTACCGGTAGCTTTTTAGAAGTCGAAGCTTTTGATAAAACTCAACAAAAGCCTTTCTCATTTGGTCTTCAGCTTTTCTGAGCTCTTCTTTGCTGAATGATAATTTTGAGTTTGAAGTCATGCAGCAATTTCTTAAAGTCGAAACAGGTGTTTCGGGTTCAACATTGATTTTTACATAGTCCAAAATCTCTAGTGGAGCAGGTCTAAAACCCATGGGATTCATCTTTGTTTTATTTCTTTCCCTTGTTGTTGCTTCCTCTTCCAGAATTTCTTCAGTGTTCATCCCAACTTCTTGAATTGCCTCCATTTCTGGCCTATCTACATTGGGGTTAAGCAAGAATTCGAACGTATTAAAGGGCAATCTTGGATGGAACAATAAAGCAAGTGCCAACAGCTGGTACGTCAAACTTCTCGTATTTGCTCTTGACTTTAACAAAGTTCTAGCATAAAAAGAGTGGATTTCAGGTGTCAAAATACTACAGGGGAAAAAGGTCTACATTATACTTAAAGGTTGAAGCCCCATTTTTTCAAAAACAAATGCGGAATGGTTTTGCTACGACAAAGGCAGAGGCGTAGTATTTGAATCTTATGGTTTCGGGTTCTGGTCCTTTCAAGTTAACGGGCTCTAAATTAATAATTTGTACATATTCACAATTTTTTTAAGACAAATACATGAATTAGACCAAAACGATTGAGGTTCAACCGAACCCGTACTCGATGGGCTAGCTCCGCACCTAGATAATAAGAGGTGTAACCAGAATTTGAATTTTATGGGTTTGGGATAATAGTTCATTTAAGCTACTGGGTTCTAATTAATAATTTGTACTTATTTACATAATTTTTTAAGACAAATACATGGTTTAGACCAAAGTTATTTGGTTTGGCTGAACCCATATCTAACATGCTAGCTGTGTCCCTAGATAACACGAAGGGTAAAAATAAAGATACTCAATATAGCAAATGGGTAACCCCCCACCCCCCTAAATCCCCACAACCATTATATTCCAAAAAGATGGAAGAGGAACATAGTAGCTACACTTACTTGGAGTAGTCAAATGAATAGGATCCACTGATGCTGGAGACAAGGTACTAGTATTATCATTGGTTGAAGGATCCATCACTTGGGCAGTTTGCATTCCAATTGAAGGCTTATCAACCTTGATTCTTAGAGCAATAAGTGCTTCCATTTGTATACTCAACTTATCAGCCTCAACCTTCACTTCTCTTACTTTTTCCTGGTAAAAGGTTAGAACTTTATTGAATTCATCATCCAATCTCCTAAAGAAAACCAGCTCACATTCTCCACCTTCTGTATTCACTACTGTCACTTCATCTTCATTATTATTCCCAGGAGAACCTTTGAAACTGTTATGTAGTCCACTAAATGCTCTGTACATAGATACCCTTTTCCTTAAGGATCCTTTTGGGGTGACTGCAACTTGTGGTAATGGCGCATTCTTCTTTTTGAATTTCAAGATTTTTTTCAACTCATTCTTAAGAGAATTGTAATCCATGTAAGCTTCTTGCCATTCATGGACCATTTGGGATGCATATTCTTTCCCAAATTTCATCTCTATCAAAGCTGACTGATTACTCTATGCCTTTTCTTGAGAGAAAAAATGGGACTTTGTTTGTTTTACCAAATCCATAAATGAAAAGATTGGTCTTTTATGTAGGATCGATTTGGCTTGTAGCCGTCATTAGAGAATATGGTCAGCAATCAACTTGTTAAAAGGCACTATGTCTTAGCTGGTTTTGTTCTCTCATGCACAGAACTACAAAGGTGGCCTACTTTGAAAAGATATGGGACCTCACACTTAAAGGCACCCAACGTTCCAACAATTAACAAATAACAACTTGTTGATGTTTGGTCCCAGCGACTATTCAGTGGGTACATGCTTCAATTACTGTTGCATTTTTAAGCATATAAATCTACTTTTTTAAATTTAATTTTTTAGGTTTGTTGACATATTTTGGGATTTTAAAAATCTTCTTATGCAGATTTTTTGACAGATTCTGAAGTTGGATATTTAAAGCTCTCTATGTTTATTTTTTATTTTATTTTTTTTAATAAAAAATTATAAATATTTTCAATCAATATTTTTAATATTTTTGCGGCCCCATCTTTTAAAAAACCAACGAGACCCTTTTTCTTAATCTTTTCACGTTACTCTAAACACTTACCGGAAAGATAAGTGAAGGCTAAAAGACTTCCTTTTTCTGTTATCAAAAGGTTCAAATTTGTTTTGGGTTTTTCTCATGATTATTCGTTGAGTTCTTTTACCAGAATTTTCTTGGTAATTTCAGATTCCTCAAATGGATTTTAATGATTCTGATGGGTTTTGAGGTTTTCGGGTTGGAATTGGTTAAATGAAGGGAGGATTTAGCTACTTCTGTGATGGAAAAAGGGTGGTAAAAAGTGAGGATTTTGCGGGTAGGAAAAGAGTGCATATTAGGTGTTTGACGCAATTACCAAGAGGGTGTGATTTGGAGAAGATGGTGAGAAATTGGGTTGAGGAGTGGCAGAAACTCTTTCTTTAATGTTTGCTTTGCTTAGAGAAAGCTCACTGCTTTAATCCAAGAACCACAAAATCAGGTCTTTCAATACCACAAAGGTTCTAATTTGGTATGGCAACTTCAAACCATCCCAAAGAGTCATTGTCTCTGATTGCATTATCTCCCTCTCTTTTTCAAATTGTTCGTATGTTTATACAAAGTGCAGAGATATATTTTTAAATGTGTATTGGCCCTCCTCATGTCCTTTTTATCCGTGAGTCCGAGTCGGTTAACAATGATGAGTAAATATGTTCAAATGTATAACAGTAGGTTTATATATAATCCAATACATCTATTGAAAGTAGATGGGACAAGTAAAAACTTTATCCATATAGAACAAGGGTATTATGTTGGCCGTCTTTACTGATTATTGTGTATTTTGAAAAGATATGGGACCTCACACATTCATTGCTTTGTTAAAGAAACTTGGACTCGTGTATATTGTGAGCTGTATTCTTCAGCTATTGGTTTCGTGTGGTTATGTTAATTTCATGCATCAATCATGGGCCTATGAAAACGATAAGAATTTTCATGAAAAGCTGCATTGGTTGTAGCATGTCTTGGTGGAGAGAGTCCACCAATTATCAAGCACGAGTCCATTGAGACTATTCATGAGCAAGTGTATTTAAGACTTAAAGAATGTATCTTTTGGATCTAAGCCAGTTTTTGGTGCATTAAGTTCAGAGACAACAATTTGTAGAACGTATAAATCTATAAAAAACATTTCAGCCTCTTGATTAAGGATTTTTCTTCTAGAGTATCGCACTAGATCTGTACTGTTGTCATTTTACAGTTTTAACACGCATGTAATCCTTAATCAAGAGGCTAGAATCAACTTTCTTTTTGTCCTATATATACCTTCACTGTTTAATTTCATGAACAAAACTATATATAAACAACATTGAATCTTGAGTTCTCTGGATTCCTTTGACTTCCTTGTATCAGCTAACTAAACATACTTATAGACTCTTGTCTTCATCGTAGTTAAAAGGCAGCGGTACGGACTTGAAGGCACGGTATTTTCCAACGTTATTCAAGTGCTCATTTTCCAACCTGAACAATGAAAACAGCACAACTATTGTCAGATACAAATATGTTGTAACAGGTAACATGTCTTATTTTTCAGGCACTTTTTTTAGACGGTAGTTATCTTTTAGGTGACCTGAAAAAGTAATCTATCATATTGTTGGTGCATAGAAGTTAAACTTGATAAATAATGCATCTGACCTGAAAAAGTTCCACAGGCCTCGGCGAAGGATTTCCAAACTAGCAACAACTGCAACAAATGCTTTCTTGTGCAGAAATGGAAGTTCTTGAATATCAAGAACCAACTGCATCCATACTAGTCTCAGAATAATGTCAAGAACCTGCATTTACACTCAGGTAATCAAAAACTTTCACTGCAAGTGTTTTGTAATTTATTTTTCAAACCTGTGTCTGCACTTACAATGGCAACAAAGTAGACAATCTTGTGTGGAACAAGTAGTTTGTCTCTCAACCAACGGTTTTTTGAGTTCCTTTGCAGTAGACCCCAATCTATGACAATATCCCAATAAGTGTTTGCAACTGTAGTAATTCCTGAAGTTGATGCAGCCATTACTTTCCAAAAAGTTCCTCTCTTCTGATCATACAGTGTCCTCATTACAAGAGCAACAATGGTTGAGAAATATTTGAGGCTATTAAGCCCCTGCATCGAATCTTTCTCTTCAAATAAGCGGCGAAGGCACTGTATATATCAAAAAATAATACAATCACCATATTAAAAATTGTCAACATATATATATATTGTCAGAATGATCATTTTTTTGTGTGCAAAAATCCGCACCTGAATAAACCGAGACCAAAAGGGAATAATTGCGACGACTATGTATAAGATTTGGTAAACACTGCTTTCTTGACATTTATTTGATCTTGTTCTGAAGTTGCCCCACACATAGTAGCAAACATAGAATTGCAAACTTCTAATTGCCTGAACCTGAAATGCAAGAGCAAATTATAGTTCTTTCTGATCAGTATTGCAGTATTTGCACACTGCATTGACTGAATTATCCATTTAAAAAGAAAAGGCTTAGTGTCAAACCTGGCTGGTAATTTGATCTGCCAAGATGAAATCTGGTAGAGTAACCTACAAAATGATGTGAGATATTTTAGTATCTATGTAATTCCTGTGATATTACTAATGTGCGTGAATCTGTATATCCATCAAATAAGCTGCTGTTACCTTATAAAGGGGAGCACATAGACAGTGCCAGGCACATCTTATAAGGAAGAAACGACTTGAACGATATATTATGTTCAGAGGACAAAATGTTATTAGAAGCAGAACCTGAAATTTTTTTAAGATCATTAGGGGTTATGAAAATTTTTGAAAACCTTATTTGTAGATTAGTTGTAGAATGAAGTAGAAGAAGAACTAATGTTTTTCTAGACTTACAATCACCAGGGCAAGTGGGATTAGCTCAGTCACTGTCCCAAAACTTCGTGTTTTTGGATCCATCTCCATATCCAGGTTGGCCAATGCTGCAGACAATGCTAGTACTGCAAGACCAGAAGCAAGGAGAAGAACTTGTCTGTAACCTAGTTCTGTTCCTTGCTTGAAACCAAATATGAAGGGATAATTGACCCGAAAACGCCTCCAGTAGTATATGTTCCCCGCGTACATGAGCATATGCAGGACAATGAATCCGAATAGGCTGCAACAATACAGCTTTATTACTCATATGTATTGCTCAAAACATGGTTTCGCTTAATGTAGAAAGACAAGGGCAAGAATCAATACGACTTTGTAAAAGACAGATGGTTAGTTCACCTGTAGAGTGGAAATATGTTATCCATATACTGCCCACGACCCTTGTGCTCTAGAAGGTTTCCTGCACGTATCGATACAACAATAGCTGCCACTAATGCTATTGAGCAGCCAGAGAACAAACCTATAGGTGAAAAGGATATCAGTTACTAAAACTGAACACTGTTGTTTTGCATATGTATTACATAGTTCGAACTGAATGCAATGGATTCAGTTAATGCTAATAATTAGGATGCATGCTTACCCATGAAAAATGTTACTCTATGTGTTTCTCTTTTAGCTTGCGGTTTTAAAGTTTTCATTCCTTTCCTTCGATTTCCATTGACAAAATGCTTTATGAACGTGACCTCCACTCTTTCTATGAGCTTAGAAACCTACAATAGCAAAGATCAACGCGAAGTTTAAACTTTAGTTTGCAACTGAGAGGAAAATATGCAGTTTCTGAAACTGAAGGAAAATATACCTCATCTGAGCTACCAAGATAAGATTTATCAACCATCTCTAAGTATGATTTAGAAGCTTTCCTTGAGGTTACCTGTATTAATAAATTGCAAGGTTAAAAAGGCCAAACTTTATAGGAGTACTTTCTATTGCCAAATCTTCAATATAATACCTTATCATACTTCTTCATGATCTTGGAAAATGCCAACATATTTAAGAAACTGGCACATTAAGTAGTTAAGTATGAGTTGAGCTGAAGACAAAAACAATACTAATTCTTAGTTGAGGGAAAATAATGTTCCATTACCAGTAGCTTTTTAGAAGTCGAAGCTTTTGATAAAACTCAACAAAAGCCTTTCTTATTTGTTCTTCAGCTTTTCTGAGCTCCTCTTTGCTGAATGATAAGTTCGAGTTTGAACTCCTGATAACATTTCTTAAAGTCGAAACAGGTGTTTCGGGTTCAACATTGATTCTTACATGGTCCAAAATCTCTAGTGGAGCAGGCCTAAATTCCACAGGGTTCATCTTTGCTGTTGCTTCCTTTTCCAGACTTTCTTCACTTGTCAGCTCTACTTCTTGAATTGCATCCATATGTAACCTACCTATATTTGTGTAAAATCAAGAATTACAACAACAACAACAACAAAAAACAAGTGTATTCCCACAAGTAGGTTCTGGGGAGGGTAGTGTATATGCAGACCTTATCCCTACCTTTAAAAAGGCGGAGATGCTGTTTCCGGTAGTGTAAAATCAAGAATTCAAACAAATAAAATGGCAAATCATGGGGTGTAGAAACAAAGCAAGTACCAGCAGCAGCTAAGATTGGACTTACTTGGACTTCTAAAATGAATAGGATCATTGACTTGGGAACTTTCCATTTCAATTGAAGGTTTCTCAACCTTGATTCTTAGAGCAATAAGTGCATCCATTTGTTTACTCAACTCATCAGCTTCAGCCTTAACTTCCCCTACTTTTTTCTTGTAAAAAGTTAACACTTTATTAAATTCATCATCCAATCTTCTAAAGAAAACCATTTCATATTCTCCACCATGTTCAGATGACATAAGAAACATAGTTTGATAATGGCCTTCTGATCCTTCTTGTTGTACTGAATTCACTAATATAACTTCATCATCTTTGTCATTATTATTACTCGAAGGTGAACTTTTGAAACTGTTGTATCTACTTTGTAATCCACTAAATGCTCTGTACATAGATAACCTTCTTTTTAAAGAGCCTTTTGGGGTGGCTGCAACTTCTGCTAAAGGTGCATTCCTCTTCTTGAAATTCAAGATGTCTTTCAATACACCTTTTAAATAATTGTAATCCATATAAGCTTCTTGCCATTCTTGGACCATTTGAGAAGCAAACTCTTTCCCAAATTTCATCTTTATCTAAGCTGGTTACTCTATGCTTTTTCTTGAGTGAAAAAATGGACTTTATTTGTTTTACCAAATCTAGAATGAAAAGATTGGTCTATAAATAAGTATGTTGGACTTGGCTTTGAGCTCCGACTGGAGAAATGGTCAACAACAAGTTGTTGTTAAAGGGTAGCCAAAACTAGTTAGTTTCCTAGAATGTCTAAGAAAAGGTACAAACTTTTTGAAGGTCTTGGTAAAATCAACGTGTTCTATTTTCTCCAGATAGTTTAGGACTCAAACAAATTTTCTTCCCCCTAATAAAAATGGCAGGACCACCCCAGAAATATCACTGTTTCCTCAATCAATATTTCAACAACTAGTAATAAATTGCATGTAAGATAGTAGGGCTGTGTCATAGCTGGTTGCGCAGAACTACAGAGGTGGCCTACTCTGAACTACACCAGTTAAAGGAATATAGCTGCATCAAATAGCGATTCTTTTGTTTTATAATTCTGGTGTTTCGGCCCGCGCACTTGACTATTCAACCGTACGTATTCGCTAGCTGCCAGGATTTTATGCAAACGGGTTCAATTTTAAAACTTTTAATCGTATAATAGTAGTTGTCAAGTGAGTTCAAATAAAATATTTATACAAAATTACGTTGTTTTAATCGTAATTTATACATATACACAATATTATTTTTTGGTGAAGTGGGTTCAGTTGAACCATCTTGCCGCCACGTGCATCCGCCACTGTACGTATCTGTGTTTATCTTTTACCGGTATAAAAATTAAGTAATTTTATGACTAAAGATAGAAAGAGATTATATTATGTTTATTTTAAATTTCTGCAAGAATTCGAACTTTGAGCTTTCGTGATTTTTAATAACTTGACTGTTAGGCTACAACGCTCAAACATAAAAAGTCTCTAGTTTTTAAATTGTTAATCATAAACCGTCCTTGTCGTTGAAAACAAAAGCGGACCAACTGCAGAAAGGTTGTGTTTTGAACCAAATAAAATAAAAATTGTGTTTCATTGTAAAATACTTAGGGGTTGTTTGGTAGGGTGTATAAGAATAGTGCGGAATAAGGTGTATTAGTAATGCATGGATTAATTATGTAGATATTATTTTTTATTTACTGTTTGGTGTGGTGTATTAACATTATAATGCATTGCACAATTTTTAAGAAAAATAGTTATTTACAAAAATGTTCTTCATGTTCTCTAGATTTAAGAGGCTTTAAGGAATTTTATCTTTAACCATGCTAATGTATGCATTAATAGCCTTAGTATTATTAATGCCATAGTTCTCTATGCATTACTTATGCATATGATAATGTTAATTATACACAAGTTGAAAAAATGTACCAAGTAAAATATTAATAATGTATTAGAACTAATGATTGCATTATTTTTTCTAATACCTCCTACCAAACAACCCTTATTGATTAAGTAAAATACTCGATTAAATAAATCTGTGTCAAGAAATGCAATAATGTGTTCTCTTCTCTACCATCTTAATGTTAATACTTATCATAAGCTACAAGTTCGAGGCAAAGATCATTGGTCAACTTTGGCTTTTAAATGATAATTTGTTGCACGGTCATCAATGAAACTTATTTAGACTCTCTCTTCCTTGGCAAATTTCAGTATTTCTTTTTTCTTTTTAACCATCCCTCGCATAGAAAGGGATTATAGTCATGAGATTATAATATAAAGGTAAGATAATATAATATCAAGTTTTATGGGATAACGTAGAATAAAATAAAATATTCACAAATATGTATGGGACTAAGTTTATATCATATTTGATTGACCGTATAAATTTATTTCGAAATAAATTTATACCGTTAACCAAACATGATATAAATTTGATACCACATTTTATACCGCCTTATCCGTATACCAAGCTACCCTTACATCCTTTCTTTACTTTCCTTCTATTCACCTTCACCGAATTGGTGCATCAACTTAGAGAATTTTGAATTTTTTTCTTTTCTTTTTCACCCTTCTCTTTTTTCTTATGCATTCACCTTTCTTAATGAGCACTCCCTCTTGTTCACAATAAAGTGATTAATTTACCTTTATTTTGATTCAAAATAAATATTTTTTATATAAATAAAAAAAATTAATTTGTTTTTTCAAAATTACTCTTATATACGTATCCCTAAAAGTCTTTTACTCATCATATTAAATTACTAAAATTAAATAGCAGCAACTGAAAAGTCATTCAAAGACTCGAGAACAACTACTCCAGTTTGGTGCATTGTTTCAAATCTTATTTTGAATAATGTAGTGATGTGAGAAGAGAAGTAAGTGCTACTATAACTATGCTGTAACATTTTGATTAAGGATAATTTAGTCACACTAACTATTTTTGTCTAGAATTTAAGATTTTCTGAATGGGTGTGTCCAATGTAAATTAGTCACTTATTATAAACGGAAGAGAGTACTTATTTCTAAGAGACTTGTACATTTACCTTTCTTCTTCTTTCTTTCACTTCACCTTACTCAATTACTACTTAAAACTTTTACAGGAGTATATATTCAATTTTCTTGTTCGCTTTCTTTGTTTTCTTTCCATTCACCTAATCTAGTTGGCATGAGAAACTTAGGGAATAATACAATTATACCTTATATCTCTTCTAAACCCTTCTTGTTTTTTAAAAATCCATGCTTTACCAACATATACTTTTCTCTTAACTATATTCAAGAATACTTTGTACTTTCATTAGGTATGGTCACGCCCGTTGACCTTTTCTCCCACCACATTTCGTTGCTAACTCATGCATACACCCCTTTTTCATTTATTCTATTTTAAAAAGTCAAAAAATGCCAGAGTATTTACGTGGTTATAATAGCTTTTCATTAAGGATAAAATTATAAGTTTAACTTAAATTGTTACCAAATTTAAAAAAGGATAATTCTTTTTAGAACAGACCGCATATGTTCACATAAACTGGAACTCAGGAAGTAAGTTCTCATAACTCAAACAGCCGCTTACCCAATGATTTAAATGAAAAATAGCCATCTCTTTTCTGAATATTTCAATGTCAGTAAAAAAGAAAATCAGCTGGATTGAAAGAGCTATAGCCGCCCTCGAGAATTACTTATTCTAATCTTTCATACGAAAGAGAGAGAGAGAGAGATGTCATAAACAAATAATTTTCTTCCTTGGGTCCATGGTTTTGGTGGCCTACTTTACAAAGCAACAAACCAAGCGCGTAATTTGTTGTTTGATTTGGTTTAGATGTATTTATAGGGTTCATTCTATTCAAATCTTCAGAGAAAATAATATTCTATTCAAATCTTCATTGTATAGAGTGAAGAGCTTGCATCGTTCATACTTTTTATTTATTTGTGTTTACATTATACAGCTAAAAAACTACACTACTCCTCTTTTTCTTTTCTTTTTTAAATAAAAAAATAAAGTTTCTAGTATGTGGTAACTTTAATTTCCTTTTCTACGTTTCGTGGGTTGTTCGTTCACATTAAATATTATACGGTCGTACCTAATAAACGTGGAAACAGTGACGTGCGAACTTATGGCTACTACTATCAAGTTAAAGAGTTTGTATCTATTGGTAGGACTAAAGGAAAAACAGAAGAGATAATTTTGGCCTTCCTAAAGGGTAAAAGGCAAAGTTTATACAAAATTTTATTTTAATTGTTTGTTTGGCGAGAAAATTAACGTATTATTAATCAATTCCTCATCTACGGCATTTTCCTAACCAAATTGTGGGCACTCAACTAGATCTACGAGCAATAATGATAATGACAAAAGTCAAATTTAAGGACCACAAAGTTGCAGCTCCTGATTCATAAGCGTGTCTAAATTTCTGTTTATTGCGAAGGAAAATGCTAACAGACCAGTAGTAACCCAATCAATCGAGTTTGATTGGAAACTTGGGATTTTTTCATCTTTATACACGGTATGAAATTTTATTATCACAAATGATCATGTTTAGTTAATTACCCGGTCTAAACACGTTTTGTCTACAAATTATATACATTTATTTAAACTAGAATCCTTTCTGCAATAGCCTTCCTTTTTTAGACGCGGGATTTTGGGATCGCGTAGGATTCTTCCGAGAATTTTGCGACCCAATCATCGCAATTAAATTAAGCCTGCTATTACGCCAATTTTCTCAGTTTATCATCGCCGATTCTCTAATTTTCTCTGTCTCCTCTGGTTTCACAACCATAAGCGAAGGTTTTGAAAAAAAATTGAAAACAATTATCTACAATTATATTGAATTCCGCGACATAATGTCAAAATAGCTATTATGCTTCAGCTAAATGGTAATTGGGATAGCTTTGGGAGATACAGAGATTTTAATGTTGATAGAATTGTAGTCAGCGATGATTCAAATTATAGTCAATTGATATTTGCAATCGCTGAGCATCTAATGATCGATACATCAGAAAAAATCATCGAAATCAAATACATTGTCAACGAACGTTGTCCTCCAATGAAAATTCGGAACGATATGGGAGTTCGAGTATACATGGAGACGAAAAAGGAAAATAAAAGCTTAGGAATATATCCGCTATGTATAATAGTGCATGATTTCGATTTGGAATGCAGTATCTCTAATTCGAACACAATTGCAGGTTTGCTCTGTTATTTCAGTGGTGATATTTTTTTATATTTCATGTGTTTTACAATTTTTCTACAATATAGCTACAATAATACTACATAACAAGTGTAGTTCAACTATTATGACTATTGAAGTATTGAATATTACGTGTTCTACAATTTTACTACAAACTATCTATAATGTATGTCTGAACTGTAGTTAGTTTTAATTGAGTGCAGTTTCATCTGGAACATTGAAGTTGATTGATAGGCCAATATCTCTGGCGATAGTAGAATATAAAAGTATCATCATATTTAGGGTGAAAAGGTCTAGCCCAAGAATGTAGGAACAATTCAATTGTCAAACTCATATTTTTGTTTAATTTGTAGTTTCTTTGTATTTTATTATATAGTTTGTAATATCATTGTATACAAATTGTATATAATTTATAGTTTTTTGTATATAAATTGTTTAATATAAAATTTTTATGCTTAAATACCCTAGTATTTTGTAGCTACATTTTTCATAACATTTTTAAAATTATTTTTATTCTGTAGCTACTGCCTGGTATGTGTTGTGGACAATTGTACATGTCACTTCAAGTCCACCAGCATAAATGATTCAACATTGTTCAAAGTTCGAAAATTCAACAGCTTGTACACATGCTCTTTGATGAACAATACATACATACAACACAAACCTACTTCCATGGTAGTTGGTAGCATGGTTATACCAAAATATGAGGATCCTAAGAAAATTTACACACCAAAAGACATACAAACTGATATTTTGTCGGAATGCGGTGTGAAATTAACATACATGCAAGCTTGGAGAGGAAAGGAAAAGGTTTTGAAATTTTTGAGAGGTCATCATGCTGATTCCTACAGTCGCTTGCCAAGAAATGTATATTCTGGAGAAGACTAAATTGCATAAGACTCAATATGACTGTTTCTTGTACGCATTTGTTGTGCTTAGTATGTCCATCAAGGGTTGGGAGTATTGTAGGCCAGTTGTAGTAGTTGATGAGACTTTCTTGAAGTCGGCATATAGGGGAATAATGTTAACACCTAGCACAATGGATGCATCGGGTATTGTACATTAATTGTAGAAATATTGTTGTAAATATATTTTTTTAATATGTATTTTTTTTCCTCTCCAGTTTTATTATGAAAATTGAATTTATTTTTGCCACCTGTGATAGATAGCATATTGCCACTAGAATACGCTGTTGTTGATTCAGAAAAAGACGCATCATGAAAGTGGTCTTTTAAAGCAATTCAAACATGCGTATGGTGAAAACCTAAATATATGTGTTGTTTCGGATCATAATGAGAGTATCTTGAAGGCAACATCTATTTTTTATACCCGCATGCCACATTATGCTTGCATGTGACATATTTGGACAAATGTAAGGTCAAAGTTCAAGAAGGGTCATCAAAAAGTAAGTGAATTGCACTTTGCCACGGCATGATCATATATGCTTGATGAATTTAGTGAAATAATGTCAAAGATTGAAAAGATCGAGCGTGTCAAAGCATACATATACGATATTGGATACCACAGATGGTCTCGAGTACATGTTGTCGCGCCACCTTTTTTTCTCGCGCAGATCGGGTTTATGACATTGGTTGGGACAACTCGTTCCTTTTGGGAAAGGGGTTTATATATTTTGAAGAGTCGCCACCTAACAATTTTAACGGTGCGTTAGGGAACCTAAGGAGTTCAATTACAACTACATTGCTTACCAGAGATTTGGGTAAGGCCTTGAAATTATCCTAAGGGGAAGGTGTTAGGCACCCCTCAGGATCCACAAGTGTGGTTCCCGGCCAAATGGTTTCATGAATTTGTACAATTAGCAAATAACAAGTAAGGGCTCAAATAAAAGGGGATTTAAGTCCTAAGCATGCAGATATTTTAAAGAAACAGTAAAGAAGATTAGCTTTCGAAAAGGATTACGAGCTAAGCATATAAAAGGTGCCCTAGCTTTATAATAATATGGATCACATCAATGCAATACCCGATAATCACTCCTCGAAGAGGGGCTACACGTGGTATTAGCGCACCGGTCATCATATCCATATTCTACCCTTCCCACCCCGTAAGGTTATTAAAACGAGTGTTGATCTCGACCTCTATTGCATGTTGTTACCCGTCCCTTCCTATCAATCCCGGAGGAAATTAGGACTCATATCCTAAAGGAGGTGCTAGGCAGACCCTCAAGTTTTAAAGGTAAAATTCTAAGGCGACATATAACAAAACAAGTAGGACTGCAGATAAAGAAAAGCATAGAAAACAGATAAAGGCTCAAATATTCCTCCACACACAGTACACACAAGCAACATGTCTCATACACAATTAAGGTCCATATTAATTCAGAATCCTAAAGCATGGTATCTAGCTGATAACACAAAGACAAATTATTGCATAACTCAGAGAGGAAGTCTTAATCAGGCTTGCCTACTGGTTTTAAGCATGCTGACAGTTAAACATGATCACAAAGATAGTTCTGATTTTATCTTTTTTAAGTTAATTACCTAAGGCTTGCCTAAGTGTTGGATAACATGCAACATTTATTCAGATTTGTTAATGGCTCTAGGTTGTTTATAACTAATAATATGCGATTCTAGGTGTGAAGATGTACAAAGACTAATTGCCAGTTGCTGAGAACATGAGATTGTTCTGTGTTTAGACTAAATGCAGTTAAATAGATACGATCCTATAACATGATATCTAATGCAGCATGATGCATAATAACTTAAACAGGATTTCTAAATGCACATAGAATCATAGCATTATGCGCAGTTTCAGGAATAACATACGTGACAGATTTTAATCGTTGTTTACCTAAAAAAGGATCTCTACGTGTATAGCATGATGATACGTGATTGAAGTTTATTTATCCTAAGACAGTACTTCTAGTGAAATTTCATAACATGGGCAGAATCACGCAATAGCAACTTATTTTATTGGTTATCCAATAGGCAGGATTTCTAAGCGTAGATGAGATGTTGAATACACATACATCCTAAGTAGCATGATATATAATGCATGGCATGGTGTAACTAAACATGACTGCTATTGCGCATAGAGAGATAATTAACCTAGAATCATGGTCTCTACCCTTAATTATACTACAACATGCATATCACCTACCCATTTTCACTATCCGACCCCAGAGTTATTTACAATTAATTATTACAGGCCATTGAATACGAATTACACAACTGAAATAGAAGGAAAATAAAAAGTTAACTATAGGGAGCCTACAGAATAGGCTCAAGTCTCCAAGTCCTCAATGTCAGGTGTTATTTCACAATCTTCTCATAATCCAGGTGTGTCAAAGTTCCCTAAGGACCTCAAGGGCTCCCGGGCAGTGCTCACACCCAGATTTCATAGCCAAAATAGAATAAGTGTAGTGTGGAATGGCAAGCCTCTGTGTGTCAAAGTTCAGACTGAACTCAAGGGTTCCAAGGCAATGCTCACACCGAAGGGGCAGAACCTAGACTTCTAAGAGTATATCTGAGAGTGCTTTTTATTTTTTAAAAGGTTTAAGTAAGAAAACAATTTTGGGAAAGGGTAAGTAAGAAAACAGTTTTGAAGAGGGAAATTTAATTGGAATAAAAGTTCAACATCACACAAAGGACCAGGGATAGTGCAACAATCACAAACAGGGGTAATGAGATTTGAGGGACAAATACAGAGCATGTAAGCACAAACATGTAGCAGGAATAAACACATATATAGGATGCATAGAAACATCCTAAGGGTTCAGAGGACCAGGGATACAGTAAAGTACTGGATTATATTAAGATATCAACACTGAAAAACTAAGGCCATGATCACTAATGTACCAATCATAGGCATGGGGATTCACACAAGAAACAGAAACATGTTGGTCATTGACAAATAAAGCATAAACTTAACAGGCAGAGGGGAGTTCAGGATCCTAGATACATATTGAATAATAAGTAAAAACAAATTAGAAACACACTGAATTACAACAGTAATAGAAAAATATTGGTTTGAGGATTGAAATCTAAATTAGAACATACCAGTGAAGTGAAGAAAGCAGTAACATAAACAGGAAGTAGGAGATGCACAATAGTTAGCCTTGGCTTCCAGCCGGCTAACTTAGAATAGCAGTAACTAGCACAAAAGAGAGAGAGAGAGAGAGAGAGAGAGAGAGAGAGAGAGCAGAGAGTTTTTTTAATTGCGAGAGAGAGAGAGTTGAACAGATCATTTCGTGTCCCTTTAGAAAATAAGAGGCCGAGGTCTATATAGCTTTTAAAATAGTAGTAAAGAAGGTGTAGATCAAAGTCAGAATCAAGGGGTTAACTTTCTCTAATTAAGGGGTTAACTTTCAAACGGTAAGAAATGTAGCCAATAAGGAAGCAAATCAACATATGATTGGGACATAACAAATAAGGAAATACTTCAAAATATTATAAGTATAGAGCTGGTAATTAGGCTAGGTTCATAGAGTCCTAATTAAGGAAACAAATGTTGAGAATCAGTTGACAGCATAATTAACCAAAAATAAGTCAAGAGAATATTTTAAAGATGGAAATCAGTCGAGAATAGAGGGTACCAATCACACGGAATCAGGGATTCCGTAAGAAGGCAATATTAACCAAAGGAAAGTATTGCAACTGAACGGAGCAAACATAGCATAAGCAAGAATAGGCAAAGTAGGGTAAGAGAATCACATAAATCAGGGATTTAAGTTAGAACATAGTAAAGTGATTAAATGAAATAACGGAGTAAACATGATACGAATAGAGGACACAAAGATCAGAAACCCTAATGAAGAATCAATCAGTTTAAGTACTTCCTCTAATTAAGGGGTTAACTTTCAAACGGTAAGAAATGTAGCCAATAAGGAAGCAAATCAACATATGATTGGAACATAACAAATAAGGAAATACTTCAAAATATTGTAAGTATAGAGTTGGTAATTAGGCTAGGTTCATAGAGCCCTAATTAAGGAAACAAATGTTGAGAATCAGTTGACATCATAATTAACCAAAAATAAGTCAAGAGAATATTTTAAAGATGGAAATCAGTTGAGAATAGAGGGTACCAATCACAGGGAATTAGGAATTCCGTTAGAAGGCAATATTAACCAAAGGAAAGTATTGCAACTGAACGGAGCAAACATAGCATAAGCAAGAATAGGCAAAGTAGGGGTAAGAGAATCACATAAATCAGGGATTTAAGTTAGAACATAGTAAAGTGATTAAAGGAAATAACGGAGTAAACATGATACGAATAGAGGACACAAAGATAAGAAACCCTAATGAACAAAATATGGTAAAGTCACAGAAAAGCTCAGAACATTCGTGGGAAACATGTACACATACAGACTAAGCGAACAAAATCATCATAACAGACTCAGAATCCTAAGATTAAGGCAAATCCACTTAGGGTTTCCAACATAGTAAGTCAGATGAAGGAAAAACACAAATAAATCGTGCAAAAATAGTAGAAATTATAGAATAATACTTAAAATCAGAAAGAAAATCATTCTTTTTTCAGAAAGGTGTTAAGAAACCCTAGCTTGAAGATTAAGAGCCATTTTTAAAGAAAAACTCGTAATCTTTAAAGAAAATAGCAAAAATAACTCAGAATACATCCAAATATGTCATAGATCTTAAGAAATCGAGAGCCAACAGTTAGGGTTTTAGTGAGATAACCCAAAAAGAGAGAAAATCGACTCAGAAACCATAGGTTTTGGCCAGAGATAGGAAGATCTTACTCGGACAGGCCAAGGGTGGCCTAAGAAGGCATGAACAGTCATGGGGTGAGGTGAACCACTTCAGGATCTCCTAAGGACCTCCAGACAGTGATACCCCGTGTAGGAGGGAGCCATGAAGCTAAGAGGAGTGAGGACCCATGGTTTCCGGCAAGAGAGGTAGCCGAAGAAGACGAGCCATCTTCATCGGAGAAGAAGAGACTGGAAGTCTCTAGAAGAGACTAGAGAGAGAGAGAGATGGAGGTAGAGAGACCAGTTGAGAGAGAATGAGAGGGGGGAAATGAAATGATGGGGGGTGGGGGAGGGTAGTCATTAGGGTTTAATTAAGGTAATAGAAATCTGGGCCGTTGATCTATTTTGATCAACGGCTCAGATTGGGTTGGGATTGGGCCGGGTATGATATGGTATTGGGCTTGGGGTTTGGGTTTAATTTAATCAGGTGGGTTTGGGTTTGATTGGGGCTAGGATTTAAATAAAATGTGGCTAGCTGTTAAATACTCAATTAAAATGTTAAATGCTTAATTAAAATTAGTTAAAAATAACTAATAGTCAGAAGAATGAAATTGGTGATTAAGAAATAAAATAAAAATGTTTAATCAGTATTAAAAAATATAAATGACCAATTATTGGATAGAAATAGCATAAAAATATATGGTTAGGCTATAATTGCAATTATAACCAAAAGGTGTCAATTTGACCGATTGTGAAATAATTTGATCTTACCAAGGCCAAAAATAATGTATTAATTCAAAAGATGTCTTTGAAATAATTTTTAGTGCAATTTACAATTAATTATTAGAGATAAATACTGGATAAATTAGAAATAAATTTATAAAAATATGAGAAAATTATGGGAAAATACTAATTGTTATGGAACTTAATTTTGAAGGTATATATGCAAATCTAAAAATAATTTGAGGAAAAATTGGGTATCAACACATGTTATGGTGAATAGAACGTGGATGATGACATTAAACATTGCAGAGTCATTGAATGCAGTAACAAAATATGCAAGAGAGCTACCCATAGTAGAACTATTAGAGTACATGGGGACTCTTCTTGAATGTTGGACTAATAAAAGGTTATTGAAAATAAAGGGTACATTCACATACCTTGGGAAAAAATACAACAAAGAGTAGGAGGACAACAAGATATTATCGCAGAAGATGAGAGTAAGCTATATCCAGTAACATCAGATCAATGATTCCGTCAAAACAAATATATACTGTTAATTGTAGATAAAATGTTGTATAATCGTAGTTATTTTGTATACATTTCTGACAACTTGTTATGTGTTTGTAATGAAATTGTAGGTGAGGTATTCGACAGATCACATCTATACAGTGATAGTTGGTGTGAAGCGCTTTATTGTTTGTCTTCAAAACAAGAGATGTAGTTGTGGATAATTCCAGCTTGATGACTTTCCTTGTGCACATGCTTTGGCGGCTTTGAGGCACAGGAATGAGTCTTATGAAAACTATTGTTCTCCTTATTACACGAGGGAGATCCTTTTGCATATTTATGAAATACCAGCAGACCCATTGCCTGACAAAAGCAAATGGAATGTGCCACAACATATAACTGAAGAAGTTGTAATGCCACCTACTGGGAAAATACAGCCAGGAAGACCTCAAAAACAAAGATACAAACCATATGATGAAGTAAATGCAAAAAAGTACAAGGTTTCATATGGCAATTTCGGTCTAGAAGGGCATAACAAAAGATCTTGTAAGAATGCTCCCAAGAGAAAATAAAATTTGATAAAGTCACAAGATTTCTTGATAAATTGTGTTGAGGTGTTCTGGAGAATTATATTTAAGGTGTAATTATGTTGATAAATTGAATAAAGACTGTCTCCTATAATGAAATGTTTTCAACTCTTAATGCAATTGATTTTGTATTTGTTTTGTTTAATTACTGATTGTGTTTATTTCAGCTTTTCATAACTTGATTGGATTATGTATTTTTTGTATATTAGTATAATATATAATTTTAGTTAAGTTGTAAAGAAATTATATGCTAACAATAAATAGATCAAGTACTAACAACGTTCAACCAAAAAAAAAATAACAGATGCTTCCTATTCTAAGTAGTAGTATCCTGGATAAAATAACAAAACATAGGGTAAAATAATTATAGCACAAATCTGCTACAAATAAACTTCAACTGACTTGTTCTTAGTTAACAATTTGTCTACAACTTTACAAAAAACAACTACAACTAATAATTTAACTACAATTTTTCTATAGAAAAGGGCAACTAATTCTTCTTCTTCCAGAATTTTGTTCTCTCGTTCACAGCTGGTGCACCTTTTCTTCTTGCTAATCTGCCAGTCACCTTGCTCTCACTAATTGCATCAAGTTCTTGCTTCTTCCTAGCATAATCCCAAAGTAGCGCTCCATAGCGTCTACGATGTTGATCAATATCAGAAAGGTCTTCCTTTGAAACTGTTAGCTCTCCAATGCTGGCATATTCTGCAAATGCCGCAATATATACACTACAGTCACTGCAAAAAGAAATTAGGGAAATATTTAGCATTCAGTGTAAAATAAAATCTGTTAAATAGATAGAAGGAATAGAAGTTTTTTCATACAGTGATCCCTCTTTTTGCTGGGGTATCTCACCGACCAAACACTGAATGTCAAGAGGGTCAGTAACACCTTTTTCAATGTATGCCTTTTTGTTCTTGAAGTTGATGTCTGTACGCTTGCCATAGAAGCCGGTGCATGAAAAGTAGAGGGGGATCATAACAACAAACTTATTGACGACATATTCAACAATGTTGTGATTCCGTGAAGAGACCATAGAATCATAAACATATAGAATCATATCGGTAATGTCAAACACAGCCAACAACCAATAAAATATTTCCACAGTGTTTATGGACATAATCACAAAATCAACTTGATCCCATGCAACATTTGCGAGTAACCTGTACTCTAATATGTATTCTGATACGACGTCCTGGAGTTTGACAACAACAAGCTTCTTATCGGAAGGATCATTGATGTACCTCTGATAAATTTGTTCAATTCTAGTCTTGAACAAACAGTAAGTGGTTGTAAACCGTATTTTGTTTTGAGGACCATACTTTCCTCTCTTTCTCAAATAGTATAAAATAACATCAATGTGCTGCATAAAAATAGATTTCATTATTTCTCAATGCTTCATACAATTTAAATACAAATTTTAAATAAAAAAACTACAAAATCCTCAGATGACAGAATACTACAGCTAGTCATTAAGTTCTGCCATGGTATGTGTTTACCGTGTCGTTGAGGACTTGCCTGAGATGTGCCAAAGTATAAAACTACTCATTTTACTTCTTCACTCCAAGATCATACAACGACTTAAGCTAGTTATCTTTTACAAAATAAGGCGCCTTCCTCCTATTTAAACACATAGCAATTACAATAAATATGTAGATTCAACTGGAAATCCAAAAGTTGAATGCACTCGAAAATATGAACAAATTGTATGAACTAACCTCTTTGAAACTGTATCGGTACCAAAGTATAACCACTTATTGAATTCTTCCAACAAGTCAGGATCAACATTGTCACTAATAACTCCAGTAAATGGATGCATGATGAGGAAAATTGGAGGTCCAACAAAAGTGCTCCCCCAGAACTGTAGAAAGGGAGAAAGGGGGATCTGACATGCTTTCCAGGCTCCTTGTTCTTCCTTGATGCACAAGGGTTGTTTCATCTTCATTAAGTTTGCCGAACTTAACAATCTGGGAGAAATTCTCTGTCAACTCAAAATCATCAAGTGTTACTTCCCTTTTTTCAGATCTGGAGTCATTATCCGAATCACCTACATTAATGTAGTCGGCTGATTCACCTTCAAAATTTAAAACAAAAGAATAAGAAAACATGTTGCATCAGCTCTTTATTGAAAATTGAAACTTATATTAAACCTGTTTTTTGTTCCTACAATTATAATGTATGTATAATACCACTGAAATTTTCACAACTATCGTCTCCTTGTTGTATAACGTACTCTTCTTGAATGGGAGATTGCACTTTTGTCTCCTTCTCCTCATTTAAATGGCCTCCTGGAATGCTTATTGTAGCTTCCTGTTTTGGAGATTCTACATGAATAGTTTCCTTCTCTGTTATAATAAATATGTATAACTTAATAAAATTGTAGATAATTTGTAGTAAATATTAACATCATTATATATAAATTATAGTTTATTGTAGTAAATTTATTGAAATGTTGTCCTGCAGCTGATATGCAAAATGTATTGTGAAATGTGATGATAACATGTACTAAATCATACATGCATTCTCTTCATCAAATGCCCCTTAAAATTGGGAAGATAAATCAACACCTACAGGAATATTTTCCTCAGTTTGTATGTCATTCACGTGCCTTGTATCTAAGAAAACCATTGGAAATATAATGTAGATTAGTTGTTGGTAATTTAGGCAATATGTAGATATATTATAGACATAATGTAGATATATGTAGATATATTGTAGATATAATGTAGATATAATGTAGATGCTTGTTTTACTGCTGCTGGATGCACTGGTTTAGCACTACTTCCCGAAAAGTGTTGATTGTTCTTTTCTTGGGAGTGCTCATCATTTTTTTTAGAACTGCCAATAAACTGCAGGCATATAATTTTTAAATGATAGTATAAACTTAAACATGGTAAAAAATATTGTCTAAAATGGATATATATCAAATGAAACCTTAGCATCAATGTTATCCTTTTGACTGTTTATCGCCTGTAAAACATCCTTGATAGAATCATTGAGTAGCAGTCGAATGCTTCCTAGTTCTTCAAAAAACTCTTTCTTCAAAGTTCGAAGATCTGAACCAACCTATATATTTAAATAAAAAGAGTTAACAAAATAATTTGCATAACATAAATTAAAGAAACCATCTAGGATTATGTATATATGTTACCTTATCAACATCTTTTCTTAATTTTTTTATTTGTTTCACAATATCTTTCTTGTCACCTATTCCAATTGCCTGCTTATGTCCGAATGGAGATGGAGCATCTATCGGATGCTTGGACTTTGTTTCAACTTCTTCAAGGATGTATTCAACTTTATTTGAAAATTTTATTTTTGAAATCTCTTCTGGTGCTTCAATTATGTTGGTGAACTGAGTAAAAAAAGGAAATGTGAATGACTTAGACATAATGTGTATAAAATGTGTAGATAATTTTTATTAGATCGTCTGCGCAGAAGTGAACACTATTTACTTTGATCCATGATGGTTTGATCATTCTATCTTCAATTGCATATAAACATAATTGTCGTTACTAGCTGACCAGCTAAGTATGCGAGTGATCGAATTAGCAACCCTTGTAGCTATATTGGTGTTGACGGTAGAGTAACACTCATACAACCATATTTGCATAGCTAGTGCAAAACATCGAGTGACATAAAAATGTATAGAAGGGTTGAGCTTGTGCCTAACGGACTGAAATAATTGTGTATAAGATTCACTACCGCATGCATAGTTCACATGCTGCCTTGAGTCCACCAAATAAAACCCGAAATGGTCTATCAAACCTAAATTTTCTTCGTCTGAAGGACAGAGGAAGAATTCTATGAGATAAAGAATACACAGTTTGACTGCATCCTCATCGTTCACCCAACAACGGCTGGTTACAATTTATTTTAAGTATGACTTCTCAACTTTATCCTTGTTCGAAAAATAATTTCTCATTATTTTACTGTCATACTTAGGTGTGTAACCAAAGTTTGTCGCTTCTGTAAAACACCTAAGGCCACTAATCAGGACAAACTCTCTCAAACTAAAATTCAGCCTTTTACCCTTTATCTCTGCTGAAAAAAAGTTGGAACCAAATGCGTTCAGTTCATACTTCATGAGAATATGAATTGCTTGATTTTACATACATATTTTGGGCAAGGAAAGAAAATACCCAAAACATGCTTTCTTAAACAACCTTAAACCATTTTCAGACAGTAAATCCTTGATTTGGCCAGGAATAGTAGGGTCGGATAATGTCTGAAACTTAATTATCCCATAATCAACATCAGGAGGTGCAAAAAATGGTCGATTCTGCAGCAAAAGAAAAATAAAGTTATTAAATCTTTTTTCAAAACCAGAAAACAAAATGAAAGTTATTAAACTTGTTTCAAAACCAGAAAACAAATAACTACATTTATACTACAATTTATCTACAATAAGAAAAACGGATTCGAAACCAAAAAATAAAATAACTACAGTTATATTATAATTTATCTACAATCAGAAAAACAGAGTCAAAACCAGAAAATAAGATAATTACGTTTATACTACAATTTATCTACAATCAGAAAAATATAAATCTACACAATGTAGACAAATTTTTTACAACTACAAAAATAAAAATTATGCATGTTCATGAGAATGAAAACAAGTTTTTTAGCTTTAAAAAAATAAATAAATTGAAACTACTAAATTTTTACCTTTTCCAAAGACTGTTGGGGAATAGTTTTAGAAGATTTTTGAACCTTCTTCTTTTTTGAGGTTTAACAGTAGGAGAAACTCTAATTTTTTTTGCAACTTTCATGATAGATTCTTCTTCGACGAAATCATTATCGAAAGCAATTTGCCTTTCTGTTTTACAGATTTAACAAGTATCGAGGATTCATCAGCATTCATATCGTGCTTTTGTTTTGTACGAGCTTCTATCCTAACTTCATGAGGGGAAAGCCTAGGCTTGGTCTCTTATTTTGTATATGCTGATTTTGAAAATTTTCTAGGTGAATTCTCTGAGAAAACACCCAAATCAAATTTAGGAATATCACCTACTTTAGCTTTTTTAGGGCGCGTTAATGTAGGTCTGTGGTGGAGTATTTAGAGCTTGATTGTATAAAAATAGAGAGGAATTTCTGAAGAAGAATGAAAAAGTATAGAGGTTTTTTTGAAGGAGAGTGAAAATAGGCGATAACGGAGGGATACTGACGTGGGGGGGAGGGGGTGTGGAGAGAGAAACATGGGGGGAGGGGGGGAGTGGACGATACATGTAGGAAGGGGGGGGGGGTTGTGGAGAGAGAAACGTGAGGGGAGTGGAATATACGTTAGAGTGATTTTACGACACTAATTATTATCATTAAATGCCTAAAAATGTACATAATTGGTAATTTGATATATAATATGTAATTATATTAAAACTTGAGTAGGGAGGGTAATAAATATTTAAATAGTGTATAGGAATATAAGAATTCCTAAAGACTTTATAATGGAAATCCGACTTTGTGGTCCAAGATTTGTCTTAAATTGACAAGAAAAAGCCCAATAAAAGCAACCATTTCAACTCTTCGAATTCACTTGTTTTCATATTTCCAAAAATTCTGTGATATTATTACGGAAAAGGGCCTAAACCACCCCTACTGTTTGGTAATTAATTTATATTTACCCGTTGTCCATCTATCCGTCCGAAATCACACACCATGTTATATTTATTAATAAAATTGCCCCTCCATTTAACAACGCAACATGTGGGCCTTCAAATTAATGCGTTGGCATATTTTTACGGGGATTTTACATATATACCCGGTTTAAGGGTCATAATTGAACCTATATCCACTTTGCAAAAAAGTTTGCAAATGTGCCCCCTTTATGATCAACTTCAAACTTATTGGGTCTGAAGTTACAAAAAAATGCTTGAAGTGAAAAAATTGCATTTCAAATGCACTTAAGGCCAAATAGGTCTGAAGTGCAACCAAAGGTTTCATCCACTTAAGGCTAATAAGTCTGAAGTGAAAAATTGTACTTCAGATGCACTTAAGGTCAATAAGTCTGTAGTGAAAAATTGCACTTAAGTGCAAGCCAAAAAGTCTGACGTGCAACAAACACTTTCATTCACTTAAGGCTAATAAGTCTAAAGTGAAAATTTGCACTTCGGATGCACTTAAGGCCAATAAGTTTGAAGTGAAAAATTGCACTTCAGATGCACTTAAGGCCAAAAGATCTGAAGTGCAACAAACGTTTTGTTACACTTAAGGCCAATAAGTCTGAAGTGAAAAATTGCATCCAGATGCACTTAAGGCCAAAAAGTCTGAAGTGCAACAAATGTTTTCATTCGCTTAAGGCCAATAAGTCTGAAGTGAAAGTTGCCCAGAAACAGGAATTTGTTCTTCGAATTATGACAATCCAATATACGGTTTAATACCTAAATTTACTCCAAATGAGCTCAAATTTGAAACATAACCTCTAAATATAATCAGGAACAAACCCGTATCATCAATTTGTCAAAACAACAATAAATCTTATGAACCCATGCAATTAAGAAAAATAAGAAGAAAAAACTCTAAGCAATAGTAAAAATAAAGCGTCATAACAGCTCACCGTTGTAAAATATCATAAACTACATTAAAATATATTCACAACCACCATATAAAATCATTATCACCCGACGGAGAAGAAGAAGAAGGAGAAGAAGAAGGAGAAGAAGAAAACGCAGGAGGAGAAGGAGTCCTGAAGTTGTTTAAAAAGTGGGTACAAGTAAAAACTTTAAAAAAAATGGGTATAGGTTAAATTGGGGCGACCAAATAGGGCGCCCTGTAAAATTTTTACTGGGCCATGTGGCTCGACCCATTCAGAAATCAAATATGGATATAGTATCCGTCCACTAACCGAACACGACCCATTAGAGGGTTAAAAAATAAATTCATTCCCTCTTGATTCTGCCAACGTGGTTCAATAAAGCCACCCTTTTTTACCCGCAACTCTGAAATCAACCTACTACTTTTTTATCACCACCATTACAACTGAACACTTCACCGTAATACCTCGTTCCCCTCTATTACCTTCATCCAATGTCCACCATCCAATCTTCACCCAACAAAGCTATATGTACATGTAACTATAAAAAATTAAAGGAGCAAAATTTAAGTGTTCAAGTTCTAATCTTAAAGTGAGGATTACAAAGACACACATAAAAAAAAATGCACACATAAATAATCTGTAGAGAAAGAGTTGCTTTCTCTATATTAAAATGGGAGAATTTCATCCCCTGTCACTTGTCCCAACAACCCATCAGAAAATGGCCCACGTTTGAAGCCCTTACCCAGTGTAGCCCAGGTTATACATACCCTGAAAATTATTTTTCACCAGTTGGCCCATCCCTTTTTTCTTCGTTCTTCTTCCTCTTCCTTCGTTTCCCTTTTTTCTTCGTTCTTCCTCCTCTTCCTGTGTCAGCCTTTGCACCACAAAACTTCTCTACTATTGTTCTTCTCCTTCAATTCTTTTCCGGATTCCAATGGTTAACTAAGGATTTGAAAAATAAAAGTCACCATTACAGGTGGTTTGAAGATTCGATTTCAGAAATTGGGTTTTCCAATTTGTTAGTTGTTTGGAATGGGTGTTGTCCCAATTGATTGGAATCATCAAGATGAGTTCAAAACTTAAATTTCATGTGATTTAGAGTAGATTTAGGCTATATTTGAGTTAAATTTCAGAGGATGCCCAAGGAAGAAGAAGAATACGTGAAGCTCCATTGATAGGATTTATTTGTATCATAACGTATAATATATAATAATATATAATAGTGTATAAACATCACTTATACACTATTATATACAAGGTTGATACATTATTTACAGGTATTTGGTGAATTTCCCGTATTTTCTTCTTCTTCTTCTTCTTCTTCTTCTTCTCATTCTTCTTATACACCTATATACATAGTGTATCAAAAATATTTTTACTCTGTGATTATATATCTTTATACACTATTATACAACTATATACATAATGTACCTCTTTGTATAAAAGTGTATAACATTGTATAAAAGTGTATAAGCATCCCTGACGAATTTTTTTACGATTTTCACTTGCAATTCTTGTATAAAACTAGTCCAAATCTCCAGCAAATTACTTCAAACTTTGTATACAACCTAATTAGACTATTTCTAATAAGTTCAAACAATACCCACTCTAAATTTCTCACAAAATCATAATCAAAATTTAACAAGATTAGCATTAAAAGAGATGATATTTTAGGTTTCTCGCGTCTGTTTTTGCGTTTCGTAGTTGTGATAGGTATGTATAAACCTGAAGATATAAAAAATCAAAAAATAAAAAATAATTTAGAGAAGTATTGATTATAAAAGAAGGCACGAATGCGTGTTGACCGAGTGTCTCGATCAATGGTTACACTAAAAATAGGGAGCTGATTTTTGTTTATCTAAAACCAATTTTCGAAAGTTTCCACAAAGTGTTACTATAGTTTGTAATGGGAAGGGAAATATAACAAGATATGAAAACTTTGGCAGCAACAATATCAGAAGGCATACATCTGATGAGCATGTCTAATTGATATTTGGCTACACATTTGCAAACTTGTAACTGGGCTAAAAGAGTGCAAGGTCAACTTATGGAGGGCATTATTCTGTAATTTTCTCTATTAAAATAGGTCCGTACAACCAATAAAAGTTTTGAAATTGGCGAATGAGTAAAGGATATACGAAACCATGAGTGTTGCTTTTACTAATTATTTTCTTCTGTTGCTTTCTTGCTTCATGCTTGTTCTTTAGGTAGCCGTCAACTTCGAAAAAGATTCAGGTCAGTATTTTTCGGTAAATCAAGCTTTTCAGCCACGACAAAAATTCCTTAAACACAAGAGAATAAGGGTTAGTCAAAACAAAAGGAGGGAGAAAGAGGATGCCGGAAAATGTGTGTTATAGTTTAGGAGATTTGGTTAGTCAAATAAGGAAAATATAAGGGTAAAGGGGTTTAAAAAATGGGTCGGGTCCGGTTAGTGGACGGATATTATATCCATATTTTATTTCTAAATGGGGAGAGCCACGTGTCCGATTAAAAATATGCCAACGCATCAATTTGAAGGCCCATATGATGCGTCGTTAAATGGAGGGGAAATTTTATTAATAAAAATAACGTGGTGTGTGTTTTCCGACGAATAGATGAACAGAGGATAAATATAAACTATTTACCAAACAATAATTATTTATTGATGCTTCTTAGCAACGAGGGAAAACATGTTTTATGCCCAACACCTGAGAAAAAAAATGAATAGTTATTGCTTTCTGCAAGATATTTTTTTATAGAAAGGACATATATTATAGGCCAAATACATCGGTAACCCTTTAAATTTGTCCTCACTTTTCATTTAGACACTCTATTTTAATTTTGTTCCATTTGAACACTTTAACCATATCTCATATGTGTCCTTTAGACACAATTTGATGATGTGGCATAGTGCATATATTACACCTTTTACCGACGCGTGAGAGATTTATTTTTCTTTTTAAAAAACTTTTCTCTTTCTTTTTCCTCCCGTTCTTTCGCACCACGAAATGCTTTAGCTTTCATTGCAGGAATAAGTGAAGGATATTGCCGGAAAAATTTCACACATTTATTCTTCTTAGTCTCTCCACTCTTTTCTCAACTCAAATTCTTTCTTCTCTAATTGGCCACCATTAACGACCCGCTGCCCTATTTTACCATACCCAGATCCCATTTCTCCAATCCATGTACCCTCTCCATTATCTAAATTTGTCAAAAATTAAAGCCCCTAATTCATTCTGCATGTTGTTCGTGCTTCCCACCCAATTCCGACCCTTCTCCCTTCAGATATGAGGTCAATTTTCGCTTAACTATGGAAGAATAAATTTATCAGATCTGAAATACGGAGGTTCAAGCACCTCTGAGCTTGTTGGTAGGGCTTTTACTTTGGGGCCGCGGCCGGCAACAATCCCAATCGCGTGAATCCTCTTAAATTTCGCGTCTCACTGTTCTATCATTGCTTAAAATTTTGAATTACTCGACGAAAAACAGTTAACTACAGTTTTACGTGATGTTCATGGTGTGGAGGTAAAGATAAAATGGTGAATTTTGAAAGATTTGCAGAGGAAAAAAGGGATTGAGAAAGGAGGTGAAAATAGTCAATAAGTTGAAACGAAGTGAATGGGTTGGATCAGGGGAATAATAAGATATTTAAGTTGAAGGATTGAGTCTGTGAGAAGATGACATGGGTGCTAGAAGAAAACGGTGGGAGGGGGGTCGTCAAGAAGNACTTAAGATAAAGTGTCAAAGTGAAAAGTGGAGACAACTTTAAGGGGCTGCCGATGTATTTGGCCTATATTATATTATGTTAACTAGAAGCATTTAGCTTGTTATAAGTACTTGAAAATTTTCCACTCATTGGTAGATTGTCAGAAGCGATATTCTGATTTTCGAGTGACCTTAGCATATTACAAACTGAGGTAGATAATGTTTTAAAAAAAATACATTCTCCACATTGTTCCTTAGTCAGCTGTAGGTTTACAAAAAAAGGTGGAGTTGCATGGTACTTTGGCTTATCTGAACTGATTTGCTGGTGGCGTCTTTAGTTAGTAGATGTGCCACTTGGTTACCTTCACGGAAATTATGTCGAAACAGGGGGTCCTTCAGCTGGTGCATTGATGATCTGCATAGTGTTTATTAGAAAAGATTTTGTGGTCATGAAGTAAAGCATTGATGGCCTCAGTTGAATCAGTTCAATCTCAAGTGGTTAAAGTTTGAATTTTTGAGCAACTTGAAGACCCTCATAAATGGCCTGTAATTCAGCGTGTAGGGGGAGATCGCAGTGGTTTATTTTTGGAAATCTACAATCCAGCTNATTCCTTTTCTTTTCTCAAAAACCTTTTTTTATTTTTTAATAAATCCACGTGTCTCCAACTTATTGGTTACTCTAGCGTGTGAATTCCACACATCTATTACGTTTGGCTGCCTATAAATTTTGTGTCTAAATGACACATTCGAGGTCTGGTTGGAGTGTTCAAATGGAACGGACTTAAGATAAAGTGTCAAAGTGAAAAGTGGAGATAACTTTAAGGGGCTGCCGATGTATTTGGCCTATATTATATTATGTTAACTAGAAGCATTTAACTTGTTATAAGTACTTGAAAATTTTCCACTCATTGGTAGATTGTCAGAAGCGATATTCTGATTTTCTAGTGACCTTAGCATATTACAAACCGAGGTAGATAATGTTTTTAAAAAAATACATTCTCCACATTGTTCCTTAGTCAGCTGTAGGTTTACAAAAAAAAGTTGGAGTTGCATGGTACTTTGGCTTATCTGAACTGATTTGCCTGAAACTTTTGCTGGTGGCATCTTTAGTTAGTAGATGTGCCACTTGGTTACCTTCACGGAAATTATGTCGAAACAGAGGGTCCTTCAGCTGGTGCATTGATGATCTGCATAGTGTTTATTAGAAAAGATTTTGTGGTCATGAAGTAAAGCATTGATGGCGTCAGTTGAATCAGTTCAATCTCAAGTGTTTAAAGTTTGAATTTTTGAGCAACTTGAAGACCCTCATAAATGGCCTGTAATTCAGCGTGTAGGGGGAGATCACAATAGTTTATTTTTGGAAACCTACAATCCAGCTCCCTGTGTGATCTCTGATCACTCCTCCTGTCCTGATTTTTTGCTATTCTTCTTGTATGTTCCGTCAGTATTGAGCTTAAACCAAATACTTAAGCCAGTTCCGGTGTGGAGCATGCCAATTTATCTTAATCAGGGTTACTATTTAAGTCTGCAGACAAATTGTGCTGTTATATGCATTTCTCACTTTAAATTTAATAAAAAGCTATAAGTGCTTTCTTCCATATTATCATAGAGAGTTGAAAAAAGATATATACTGACGATTCCAATTAGTTGAAATTAATTTCGTTCACGTTGCTTCGTTTACCTTCAGTCCAATATTCTTTTGGAGTCTATTTTTTGCAAAAAATTATATACTAGTAAAAAATATAGAAAACTTCTAATGCTTGCTTTTCTCTAAGTGAAGCAACATAAATAATGAAGATTCATATAATTGATTCTTGTTTGCTTGTTTGCTTCTATTTCGCCGCGGCCGGCAGCAATCCCAATTGCGTGAATCCTCTTAAATTTCGCGTCTCACTGTTCTATCATTGCTTAAATAATTGAATTACTCGACGAAAAACAGTTAACTACAGTTTTACGTGATGTTCATGGTGTGAAAGTAAAGATCAAATGGTGAATTTTGAAAGATTTGCAGAGGAAAAAGGGGATGGAGAAAGGAGGTGAAAATAGTCAATAAGTTGAAACGAAGTGAATGGGTTGGATCAGGGGAATAATAAGATATTTGAGTTGAAGGATTGAGTCTGTGATAAGATAACATGGGTGCTAGAAGAAAGCGGTGGGAGGGGGGTCGTCAAGAAGATGACGAAGGGGGGTAGGGGGTGGGGTGGGGTTCTTGCTTATCTTTTAATTTTTTTTGTCATTTTTTAAAAATTTGCTTAAGTTAAATTCACGTGTCTTTATCTTATCCGTTATCCTGTGGTTGGGATTTTGTTTTTCTTTTATTCTTTTTCTTTTCTCAAAAACCTTTTTTTTATTTTTTAATAAATCCACGTGTCTCCATCTTATTGGTTAATCTAGCGTGTGAATTCCACGCATCTATTACGTTTGGCTGCCTATATTTTTTGTGTCTAAATGACACATTCGAGGTGTGGTTGGAGTGTTCAAATGGAACGGGCTTAAGATAAAGTGTCAAAGTGAAAAGTGGAGACAACTTTAAGGGGCTGCCGATGTATTTGACCTATATTATATTATGTTAACTAGAAGCATTTAGCTTGTTATAAGTACTTGAAAATTTTACACTCATTGGTAGATTGTCAGAAGCGATATTCTGATTTTCTAGTGACCTTAGCATATTACAAACCGAGGTAGATAATGTTTTAAAAAAAATACATTCTCCACATTGTTCCTTAGTCAGCTGTAGGTTTACAAAAAAAAGGTGGAGTTGCATGGTACTTTGGCTTATCTGAACTGATTTGCTGGTGGCGTCTTTAGTTAGTAGATGTGCCACTTGGTTACCTTCATGGAAATTATGTCGAAACAGGGGGTCCTTCAGCTGGTGCATTGATGATCTGCATAGTGTTTATTAGAAAAGATTCTGTGGTCATGAAGTAAAGCATTGATGGCCTCAGTTGAATCAGTTCAATCTCAAGTGGTTAAAGTTTGAATTTTTGAGCAACTTGAAGACCCTCATAAATGGCCTGTAATTCAGCGTGTAGGGAGAGATCGCAGTGGTTTATTTTTGGAAACCTACAATCCAGCTCCCTGTGTGATCTCTGATCACTCCTCCTGTCCTGATTTTTTGCTATTCTTCTTGTATGTTCCGTCAGTATTGAGCTTAAACCAAATACTTAAACCAGTTCCGGTGTGGAGCATGCCAATTTATCTTAATCAGGGTTACTATTTAAGTCCGCAGACAAATTGTGCTGTTATATGCATTTCTCACTTTAAATTTAATAAAAAGCTATAAGTGCTTTCTTCCATATTATCATAGAAAGTTGAAAAAAGATATATACCGACGATTCCAATTAGTTGAAATTAATTTCGTTCACGTTGCTTCGTTTACCTTCAGTCCAATATTCTTTTGGAGTCTATTTTTTGCAAAAAATTATATACTAGTAAAAAATATAGAAAACTTCTAATGCTTGCTTTTCTCTAAGTGAAGCAACATAAATAATGAAGATTCATATAATTGACTCTTGTTTGCTTGTTTGCTTCCATTTCGCCACGGCCGGCAGCAATCCCAATTGCGTGAATCCTCTTAAATTTCGCGTCTCACTGTTTTATCATTGCTTAAATAATTGAATTACTCGATGAAAAACAGTTAACTACAGTTTTACGTGATGTTCATGGTGTGGAAGTAAAGATCAAATGGTGAATTTTGAAAGATTTGCAGAGGAAAAAGGGGATGGAGAAAGGAGGTGAAAATAGTCAATAAGTTGAAACGAAGCGAATGGGTTGGATCAAGGGAATAATAAGATATTTGAGTTGAAGGATTGAGTCTGTGAGAAGATGACATGGGTGCTAGAAGAAAGCGGTGGGAGGGGGGTCGTCAAGAAGATGACAAAGGGGGGTAGGGGGTGGGGGTGGGGTTCTTGCTTATCTTTTAATTTTTTTTTTGTCATTTTTTAAAAATTTGCTTAAGTTAAATTCACGTGTCTTTATCTTATCCGTTATCCTGTGGTTGGGATTTTTTTTTTCTTTTATTCTTTTTCTTTTCTCAAAAACCTTTTTTTTTTTTTTTAATAAATCCACGTGTCTCCATCTTATTGGTTAATCTAGCGTGTGAATTCCACGCATCTATTACGTTTGGCTGCCTATATTTTTTGTGTCTAAATGACACATTCGAGGTGTGGTTGGAGTGTTCAAATGGAACGGACTTAAGATAAAGTGTCAAAGTGAAAAGTGGAGACAACTTTAAGGGGCTGCCGATGTATTTGGCCTATATTATATTATGTTAACTAGAAGCATTTAGCTTGTTATAAGTACTTGAAAATTTTCCACTCATTGGTAGATTGTCAGAAGCGATATTCTGATTTTCGAGTGACCTTAGCATATTACAAACTGAGGTAGATAATGTTTTAAAAAAAATACATTCTCCACATTGTTCCTTAGTCAGCTGTAGGTTTACAAAAAAAGGTGGAGTTGCATGGTACTTTGGCTTATCTGAACTGATTTGCTGGTGGCGTCTTTAGTTAGTAGATGTGCCACTTGGTTACCTTCACGGAAATTATGTCGAAACAGGGGGTCCTTCAGCTGGTGCATTGATGATCTGCATAGTGTTTATTAGAAAAGATTTTGTGGTCATGAAGTAAAGCATTGATGGCCTCAGTTGAATCAGTTCAATCTCAAGTGGTTAAAGTTTGAATTTTTGAGCAACTTGAAGACCCTCATAAATGGCCTGTAATTCAGCGTGTAGGGGGAGATCGCAGTGGTTTATTTTTGGAAATCTACAATCCAGCTCCCTGTGTGATCTCTGATCACTCCTCTTGTTCCTGATTTTTTGCTATTCTTCTTGTATGTTCCGTCAGTATTGAGCTTAAACCAAATACTTAAACCAGTTCCGATGTGGAGCATGCTAATTTATCTTAATCAGGGTTACTATTTAAGTCCGCAGACAAATTGTGCTGTTATATGCGTTTCTCACTTTAAATTTTTCCATGTTATCATAGAGAGTTGAAAAAAGATTTATACCCGCGATTCCAATTAGTTGAAATTAATTTCGTTCACGTTGCTTTGTTTACCTTCAGTCCAATATTATTTTGGAGTCTATTTTTTGCAAAAAATTATATACTAGTAAAAAATATAGAAAACTTTTAATGCTTGCTTTTTTTTTAAGTGAAGCAACATAAATAATGAAGATTCATATAATTGACTCTTGTTTGCTTGAAATTTAGTAATTGTTACAACAGAGAATTGGTTATCCACAGTACAACACTTTGGGGTTGTTTGGTAGGGTGGATAAGAATAATATTAAATAGGATGTATTAGTAATGTTGTAATTAGTTATACTGAGATTATTTCTTATAAACTGTTTGATTTGGCATATTAAAGATTCTAAACGGACAACTATGTCTTTATATATACTTATCCATGTATTAATAGCATTGCCAATGTCATAATTTGCTACGTATAAAAATAGTACTGAATAAAGATGCATAACTAACACATGTATTACTTTCCCAAATACATCCTACCTAACAACCCCTTTGGCATTATTATCTCTTTTTGGTTGCCAAGAGAATTGTCATTTAAGTGTTGCGACAGCTTTTGAGGAGTAAAGTAAATATTTCCTATTCAAGAAGTAAAGAGGAAAATAAAAGATGAAAATGAGTTACCTTTAACAAACTCATTTTGATATCTGATTGATAAGTTAATCCACGATTGATGCCACATTAAATTCAACAGAAGTTTAAGCTAACAAATTGAGAGATGCAGGCATATAATGATACCCACATCAATCACCAACCATGAGTAAATTGCAGAAGTACATCATTTGAATGAATTTGCAAAGTTCTCATCACTTTTGAAATTTATGAGATCAAGAAACATCATGATCATAAAGTTCACACATTCATGGCATACTAACCCTGACAAATGTCTGGGATTTATTATTGCAGTACAGGAGTAAAATACATCACATAAATAACTGGACAGTGCAGTCCAGCCAACATAGCAAACATTCACAAACAAAATATATTTCAAACTTGCCAACTTTTATTTTGTGATAGTTCTTAGTACGGCGTAAATCTGGCTCAGATGATTAAAGCACACTGCTCAATCATCATAGTGTTTGCGGTGATATTTCTTCTTCTCGTCATCATCAGAGTCGTCATCACCCTGCCATTCATACAGATTAGATTAGATGGATCAGAGAAGAGTTGAAATGAGGTCAAACCTTAACACCAAAACAAACTCCACCAGACAAGCTTAAAACACAGTGCCTCATCCAATTAATTCATAATACAATTAACATGTGTGCGGATTTTGAAAAGTGCACATCCTTGACAATCACAAACGTGTCTAACACACTAGGAAGGTTCTCAAACTTTAGAATATGGTGAATACCTGCCTGCAGTGACGAAGCTACATATATACTTAAGGGGGTTCTGTATTCCTTTTTAATGAAATATGTCATATAATGAAAGGAGTTTAATTGAAGCCTCTACGCCGGACAATTATGCTTTGCAAATTGGGTAAAAACAAATCCTTTGTATATAGGAGCAATATAAAATATTTTGAACACCTTTGACGTAAGACAAGCTTTTAGTGCAGTGGCAAAGGTGATAAAAGAGTTGTTTTAGGTCACAGGTAGACCTGACAAGATGGTTAAAAATAATAGTTATTCACCCAACTTTTTTAAACCGGGTCGAATATGGATAATTACCCATATTATCCATTAGAAAAATGAGTAACCAAATGGGTAAAATATGTATAATACAATTATTGAAAAATTATTTCAGTAATGTTCTTCTGTTGCAAAGGGCAATAAATTCATATTAGAGCTTGAGGCTAATATGAAGTCATGAATGGATAATATGGTTACTCATTTTATCTGCCGGTTAACCCGTTTATTACCCGTGTTAAATATGGGTCGGGTCGGGTAATTTACCCGTTTTCCATTATCCGTTCGACTCGAACCATATCCGACCCGCCCGTTTGCCACTCCTAGCCTTAGGTTTGAACCCTAAATATGGCATTCTTGAATGTTTTAAAATGCTGTTGTTAGAATTATTAGGCTCGACCATTGCGTGCTTAGTCCATTTAACGCTTGAAGGCTAACCACAATCTTTTTCTTCCTTTTCTTTTGACAAAGGTGTAGATTAAGAGTGAATGCGCACAACAAGGAGCTACTTACAATGAGCTAAGTCAGGCCTCTAAATGATAATATCTTTCTCGCACCAAAATGTAGGCAAAGTGAAGAACTACTCATTTAACAAGCAGCAGTTTCTATAAAATAGAAGGATTGCCTATAGGTTTCTTGCCACAGTATCATGCCTCCCTTGTTCATCTAACATAATAAATGAGATGTCGGGTAGTAGCCTAGTAGCTACATTGGGTGCACATTCAAGAGCCTCTTCAAATAAGTACACAACCCATTGGAATTGTTCTATTAATCTCTAGTGTTTCTATCGGACAGACTGAAACATCTCAATGAATCAATAGATATAAGCTCTCTAATAAGCTACTATTCAAAACCCAAGGAATTACTAATAGAGAAACTTAAAGGATTCAGAGTAAGAGATAAAAATTCAATCAAAACAAAGAAGAGAATACTCACATATTTCTTGCGACCATAGCCCTCGTCGTCGTCATCACCACGCCTCTCATAACTGGGTTTCCTGTAGTCCTCCTCCTCGGACCTTCCATAGCGAGGCCTCTCATACCCTTCTCCCTCCTCAGTCTGGTAGCTTGAACGCCCATAACTGGGCCTCCTCTCCCCCTCTTCCTCCTGCCCGTAGCTGGGCTTCCTTCCATATCCACCAGATCCATACTCTTCGGACTCGGTCCTACGCTCATAACCCGACCCGTATTCCGAGCTTGGCTCCTCATATTCACTCTTCTTCCTGTATCCTGATCCGTACTCAGGAGCGGGTTCTTCATACTCACTCTTTCTCCCATATCCAGATCCGTATTCTGATGTTGGTTCTTCATACTCACTCTTTCTTCCATACCCGGATCCATATTCTGATTTGGGTTCTTCATATTCACTCTTTCTCCCATACCCGGAACCGTATTCAGAAACGGGTTCTACATACTCACTCTTTCTCCCATACCCGGATCCGTATTCGGAAGCGGGTTCTTCATACTCACTCTTCCGTCCATATCCAGATCCATATTCACTTTCTCCGCCATAGCCACCACCAGGACGATTCATCCCAGGCTGAAACCCATAATTGGCCTGAGGCTGCTCATAAGCTTCGCCTTCTTCCTCAGATGGGCGATGATAAGAAGGAGTGGGCCGAGGCTTGGGCCTAGAATAGCTCTGGTACTCAGTCTCAAGAGCCTCATCACCATAAGCAGAAGGCTCAGCATAAGAAGAGTACTGAGGACGATCATAGTCGAATTCATCAGAAGCAGAAGTAGGCTGATAACAGGTGTCATCAGAGGGTGGAAGTGGACGACCGTAAGTCAAAGCGATGTCGTATCCACCACCATACGGAGTTGGATCGTACTCGTCAAATTCAGCTCCTTCGTCATCTTCGCCGTGGTAGCCTTTTGGGTAGTAAGACATGGTTGTTGTTTGGGATTTTCTGATAGCTTCAAAATTGCGATTCTTTTCAAAATCTTAGATCTGGTATTTGTAAGGAGCACATCTCTCTCTCCCTATATCTTGGGCATACTTCGATATGTGAATGAAACGACTTCGTTTATCTTTTTCTTCCGCAAATTAAGGATACGTGCCGACATCCTCTCCAATTTGTAAATATTACACGATTTCCTCTCTAGTTTAATATTTTACAACAGACTCCCCTGTGCTTAGGGGTGGGCGTGGTCGATTTTGTAGAATTTCGGTTCGGTTTATTCGGTTTTCGATTTGTAACTTATATAATCAAAATCGAATTATAATAACTTCGATTCGGTTCGGTTTAATCTGTTCGGTCTTTCGATTTCAAGTCATGACAAAAATAATACGAAACAATAAAAATAGATTACTACAATAAATAACTCGTAGTAACGTGCTTAAGTTATTTTCCCCCCTACAATTATCTCAAACTCGCTTTGTTACATGTATTTGAGACTAACATGTAAAACCATTACTTTAATATTTAAATACTCGAATCATTGTTCTACATCTCTTTTACCTTAATTTATATACCGTAATACCCAATTAAATCCCGGAGAAAAATAAATAAAAAGAAGTTTCCCAAAAGTTAAATGCATTTAGTATTTTACATTATATGGAAGGAACCAAAAGAAAAGAAGGAAAGAAAGGGAAAAAAAAGGTGTACTGTATAACAGAATAAATCAAGTGAAGTGGACGCGAAAACAAGAAGTTCTACTTGCCATCAAACGCACTATTCCATTACTACTTAGCAGTCTTGAACTAGTAAAAGCTATATATTCATATCGTGGGAAATATATATAACCATATTAGTAAAATCTATATATTCTTTCAAAGAGTAACACGGTAAGGGATTAAGAGTAAAAAAATCGGACCGAAAACCAAAACCAAACTGTTAAAACTGTTCACCGAATCAAATACTAAATTTTTTAAAGCTATAAACCGCAAACTGATCGAACAAACTGAAAAATCGAAATTTTCGATGAGGTCAGTATTATGCCCACCCCTACCTGTGCTTTGTGCAAGTGAGCCAAATAAAATACAGAGCACAATATTTTTTTGGGTAGCTAATTTCGCAATAACTATGGTGTCTTTGTATACTAGGTTGGTGCTGCCTGTGAGCAACACAGGTGTATGGATCGAAATCTGACTCACTGATGAGAGAGCAGTGAGGTCGTGATGGTGAATACGAAAGGCCGTAGTGACCGCGTCCCACGGCTATGGCCGGGGATGATCCGTCACTAAACCCCTACAACGCAATACGAGCTGCAGCGCCCGGGGGAGGGGTGCAGACTCTCTATCTCTAGATCTATATAAAAAACATGCCACTCTAAAAAATGGAGGGGGCGATCGGTTATCCCACACTTCCTATCAGATCTGAAAAGGGTCCTAAGATTCTTGTATTTGTCTATCATTCATCTTTAATAAATGAAAGAGGATCCGCCTCACTCAAGATTGGGTGAATCTTCTCCTTTATTTACATTTTATCGTCATTTGATGTTATTGAATGCGTGGTCTTTTTCATACTATAAAGTACGGCCATAACTACTGCCAACATTTATACTCAACTATATCTTTCTATTCATGTTATCCATCTCAGATCTAGAATTAATTATCCTTAACTAGGATTTACCCTCTATTTTCTTATTAATTCGTTTTAAGAAAAAGTTAACACTTTTTTGGTAAAATAATTTGGCACCGACTGTGGGGATTTTCTAGTTAAAATCTATAGTTTCTGTTAGATCCAAAAAAAACTCTCCGAAAGAACACTTTGTAATATTGACTGTTGAAAGGAATATACACTTCTTGTCTTTTCTATTGGTTCCCTAGTTAAAAGATACCTTTTCATATACAAGATCCAAGAACACAGTATTCCATCCACGTTGCTTATCATTTGCACTGCTGACAACGAGATAGTTGAATCTCACGTTTGGCATTTCGGGCGAGTTATCCTTTATTATTATATTTATTGCTATTGCATGCATTTACTCCACCTATTCACTCGCATATTTATTGTCAATCATCATCAGCATCTTTGTCCAGAATTTAATACTACGGCACTTTATCTCATTAATTCATTATCACATTCACGGATCTGACAGTCAATAAGCTTAACTAGGATTAACCTTCCATTTTACTTGTCAAATCTCTCTTAGAAGTTGTAACGACCCGACCGGTCGTTTTGAGCTCTAGCGCGCCGTTTAGCGGTTTGAGGCCATGAGCAGCTTCATTTCAGGTGTTATGACCTGTAGGTGTGGTCGGAATTGAATTTCAGGAAGTTTAGAGTCAATTTGGAAAGAAAATTCTTATTTCAGAAGCCTTAAGTTGGAAGAATCGACTAAGATTGGATTTTTGAGTAAACGACCTCAGAATCAAGATTTGAAGGTTCCAGCAGGTTCGTATGATGATTTCGGACATGGGCGTATGTTCGGATCGGGTTTTGGATGACCCGGGAGCGTTTCAACGCATATTGTAGAAGTCAGCACTTTAGAAAAAATTTTATAAGTCTGGGTTGAAGTTCACTTCAGTGATATTGATGTCCGTTTGGGATTCCGAGTCTAGAAATAGCTTCGTATGGTGATTCTGGAGCGCAATCGGAAGCGAATTCGGAGGTCCGTAGGTTATTTTGAAGTCAATTGGCTAAAGATAGAAATTTGAAGGTTTTTGAGAAATCCGACCGGAAGTGGAAATTTTGATATCGGGGTGGGAATGCGATTCCGAAAGTTGGAGCAGGTCTGTAATGTTGAATGTGACTTGTGTGCAAAATCTGGGGTCAATCTGGGTCAGTCGGATTGTCATCTGATGTGACCGCACCTGCGGGGCTTGGGCCGCGGTGCGGCTTTTGTGTCGCAGATGCGGAAGAGGTTGGCTTGGTTGGGGCGCGCAGGTGCGAGGCTATTTTCGCACCTGCGAAGGCGCATATGCGACGAATGGCTCGCAGGTGCGAGTTTTGGCTGGAGTTGGGGAAGGCGCAGGTGCGGGTGCTTGGGCGCACCTGCGGGCGTGTAGGTGCAAGGCTGGGGGCCGCAGGTGCGATGGTTGAGGCTGGGCAGTGTGTTATTTTAAACCGAGTTCTTGGCCATTTCTCTTCATTTTTCTCTTGGTTGGGCGATTTTTGGAGAGCTTCAAGTGGGGATTTCCATCATCTATGTCAAGGTAAATTGTCCCTACTCATTTCAAGTTAAATACAAGGTTTGTATATAGATTTGGTCATGGAAATTAGTAGAAGTTTGGGATTCTTGGAGAAAACCTAGAATTTGTATTTTTGGAATTGTTACCACGAATTTGAGCATGAAATTGAGAGCAAATTATATATTTGAGTTAGTGAGGCCATGGGTAAAGTTGTCCGTTATTTGGCTAGTTTTGGGGCGTTGTGCATTGATTTTGGTCATCGGAAGGGCTTAGAAGGGCTTGGAAGCCGATTATGGAACTACGGAGCGAGGTAAGTCTCCTTTATAACCTTGTGAGGGGGAATTTTCCCCATAGGTGAACTAAACGAATATGTGCTACTATTTGTGGGGGCTACGTACGCACGAGGTGACGGTAGTCCGTGCGTAGCTACTATCATGCTTGTGTCCGGGTAGTCTAGGACCCACTAGCATGCCTTACCTATTGTATTTGAAATTTTGCTAATGAAATTAGACTGTTAATATTGTTGAATTAGTAATTGATATCTAAGAATGTTGAAGTTTATTTTTCTTAATCATCTAGAAAGAGAATTGGGTTTTCCTGGAATAATGGTTTTCCTAATAAAGCATGTTTTATTTGCCGTACTTGTAACCTTACTGATAAATTTATAATAATTAAAACCTTATTAAACTTGGCAAATGAATTTCCAGAAAAGATTTAAATATCATCTTCATGTCCATTAAAAGAGAACTTTATCACTTCCTTGAGTAACTGTTTTCCTGATAAAATGTGAATTTAAATGTGTGAATATGTGTATCTATGAGTACCTGAGTCGCATGTATGATTCGCGAGCAGGGTAACTCTATTATTATATATGACCGTGTCTCATGATCGGTTCGCGAGCGGGAGAAATAGATGCATATATGGTTCGAGCCGTTCGACCCTTCGACAGTGCACAATTTATTATTGTTGGTCCGCGTTGTTCGACCCTCGGCATTTCTTGCGCATGATAATTTTTGCGTACTTTCTGTGATTTATACCTGTTTACTGACCTGGAAATTATAAATTGTCAATTGAAATGACGAAGTTTTAAAATGTTAAATGTGGAAGAAGTTGCTATTTACTGTCATTACTTATTAAATTGCCTATGATATCCATGCTTTGTGTCACCCCTGATTTTATTAAAATTGACCTCTAGCAAGTGTCAAATCCGACCTCTCGTCACTACCTCTTCGAGGTTAGGCGGGATATTTACTGAGTACACATTTTTTTCGTACTCATGCTACACTTGTTGTGCATTTTTATTGCACAGGTACATTCATAGATAGTGACCCTGCTTGACGCAGTGACGTGACTGACTTGGAGACTTAGACGAGCTGAACCATCAGGAGACGACCCGCAGCCGGCAGTGTCTTTCTCAGATGTATTGTATTTATTTTAAATTCCTTGTCCAGTTTGTATTCCGGACAAATATTGTAGTGCATGTATAATTCTTAGATATTTGCTCATGCACTTGTGACGCCGGGTTCTGGGATAATTATGAGATTTATTCACTATTTAAATTTGTTAAGATATTATTGCTTACTCAGTGGAAGTCTGCTAATTAGTATTTAAGAAAATGAAAAATGAATGATTTCGAAAATTTAAAAATAAGGATTTAATTTATTTACTAAGTGTTGGCTTGCCTGACAGTGGAGTCCGGCACCATCACGACCTTAATGGATTTTGGGTCGTTACAACGTGGTATCAGAGCACTAGGTTCCCTTAGGTTTCACGAGGCATGAGCAAGCCTAGTAGAGTCTTGCGGATCGGTACAGAGACGTCTGTACTTATCTTCGAGAGGCTACAGGGCTGTTAGGAGTACTTCCCTTCTTGATTCCTTATCGTGTGGTTTGATTCCCTTTAAGGATTATGCCTACGTTTCTTCATATTCCATCTTATGCGTCGCAAAGTGCTTGCTATAAATCGGGAATTTGAAGAATGGTAATGGTACTACAAATATGGTGCGTGACGTTTTTCCATGCGTAGTTGGTTGGGGCTATTGTCGTCGCTCTGCGGAAGGATAATATGTTTTTTCAGCTCAGTAGCTGTGTTTATGAGGGCTTTGAGGCTATGCTCAGGTTGTTATGGTGCTTATGATTGGTCCCCGCACGGTATTGACGTGGTGATAGGAAGTTTGCCCATGTGTTGGGACAATGAATGATTTGGGAGGAGTTCTTCTCAGAGCGTGATTTTGAGATTTAGTATTTTAGTTCCGGCGAAGGAAAGTCAATTGAACTATGAATGTTCAAGTTTGGGTTGATAAAGTAATAATACTTGGTGTTTCCAAGTAAGGTGGAACTTTCATCTGTGATGTGGTATCGTTGTCTTTGATCGGATAGAATATGTCGGTGTTATAGTTTCTTCGGTTGCGTTGGGTCAGAGTGTTGTGAAGTAATATTGAAGAAGCCATTGTCAGAGGTCGTGGTGTACGGTGGTTCAGTATTGAATAAGTATTTCTAATAAAGGCGGCTCGAGAAAGATGATCTTCGGAAAGGTTTGAAGTGTTGGTGATCTGCTGGTTTAAGTGCTACAAAGATAGTTATTGGCCTAGGGCAATGGCTGGGCAGCAAGGGATAAGGAAGGACACGTGGGAAGTGTCAGGTGATGGTTAAATTTCTAAAAGGCCAGGTGTAAGAAAAGGAGGCCAGGTAGTTTCTTGCAGGAGTGAGTTTAACCAAAGTTGGAGAGTGGCAGCGTAGCATATGAGTTCTGTGGTAATATAGATACACCTCTTGAGGGGAAGTTTAGAGTGATTTAGGAATTTTGGTGGAGGGTGATTGGGTCCGTTGTCTTAAATTGAAATATTGGCTATTGCGACGGGAGATGGAATGCGACAAAGAAGAGTTGTTCGGGATGAAGAAGGATGCAATATAGCGGTGAGTTGGAAGGCTCAACAAGGTCATAACCTCTCTTCACCTGATGGTGAGATTCCAGCCGCTCATGCCTCTTCATCCCCAGTTGCTCCCGCTCCTTCTGCCACTGAAGTCAACCCCTCTCTTGAAAAGATTTAGTTGGTTTATCCCCTTTTTTTTCCTTCTTTGTATCAATTGGTGGTTACCCCCAGTCCCATCGGGGGTAAATTTGGATTTTCTTAAAGTCCCCAAATGACAACTTAGGGGCACCACAATGTATATAAAAATTTTATACGGCTAAGTATAAGTTAATACTTAGTTTTAGCCGTTTTAATATATAAATGTTAGTTCGAATTTTATTGAGTTTCTGTTTCACTCTTTAAGTCTTTTGCATGCTTCATTTTTCGAGGTTTTAGTTTTACCTTCGAGTTTTGCATGTGGAATGCTTTAGACTACTCGTACCTTTTTTGTAATAGGCACAATGCCATATTAAATGTGTGCCTTTTTGTAATAGGCATAGTTTATGGAAGAGGGCCCTTTATAATTGGCATGAAGAAGACGTCTCAACTTCATGATAATGCAATAGAGTGATAGAAATTTTACACATGTTTAAGAATGTTTCCAAGGAAAGTTTTTATTGTTTGAACTTCCATGACATTTTACATGTGTTTGATTATCGTCTAAAACTCATGCTTGCAACTGTTTTTGTTTAACAGATTTGATATACTCTTGTATTTCGTAACTGTTTTTCATAGGTAACAGTTTTTTGATATTACCACAAGGAAACAACTGTTTTTTATTAGTAATAGTTTTTGTAAAGATTGGGGTTTTTACTCGCAACTGTTTTGGAAATAGTTTTCTAATATGTGCGAGGGAAAAGTTTTTTTATTCGTAACTATTTTTATTTGATAACAGTTTTTTGAAAAAAATACAAGGATTTAGACCTTTTCATCCATAACTGTTTTATTTGAGAACAATTTTTTTGAATGAGTACATTGATGATGATATTTTACCCCTAACTGTTTTGTTACAACAACTTTGAATAAGTATAAAGATGTACATTTCTTTCTCGTGACTAATATTTTGCCTTTTAACCTGAATATGTTCGAAGGTTTTTGCTGTTTGCATTAGGCTTTGTATTTGGAGGGCTCTTTTGATTTTTTTCAGTTCTGCTCATGTCACTTGTCTTGTTGGGTAGATGGGTCTTCAGGCTCGAACTTTTGACTTTCTGATAGTCTTCTTTGCTTCGTCTTAGCCTTCCATACTGTATAGTCCCCCAAGTGTTTGAGCTTTGAAGAATGAAATCTCGAGCACTTGATTATTCCTTCATTTTGGTCCTTTTCCTGAAAAGAAAAAACATTCCGGACTCGAAGGTATAGTTTTTTAGATGATGTCTGCTTAACCCTTTTAAAACGTCCATCAGAAAGTGTAAACCTAGACCGGGAATTGTGTTATTTCCTCGCGTCTTTGCAGGTCTAATATCATCATCTGGTGATGGGTTAGTTTTGTGCCTATCATCTAAAAAAGTTAGTAAATTTTTTAAATGTTCAAAATAAAATCGAACGTGTGATACCTGACGGAAGGTATTCTTTTCTTTTAGAAGTAATACTTCTTTATATGGATGGCGTTCCAGCTTGTTGGTAGAACTCTCCCGTCAATAGCTTCCAACTCATAGGCTCCTTTCCCAGCTATGCCTCGGATTTTGTAAGGTCCTTCCCAGTTTGGATTTAGCTTTCCTGCACCTGCTTCTTTCATTGATAGAAAGACTTTTTTGAGGACGAAGTCCCCAATCTTAAAGTACCTGAGATGAGATTTACTGTTGTAATAACTCTCTATGATTTATTTTTGAGCTGCCATCCGTATCAATGCTGCTTCTCTCCATGGTTCGAGCAGGTCCAGGTTGGTCCTTAATTCGTCGTCGTTTTCACCCTCCATGGCTGTTGAGAACCTTATGCTTGGTTCGCCAATCTCCACAGGTTTTAAGGCTTCTGAGCCATAAACAAGTGCGAACGGAGTTTCTCCCGTGGAAATATTTGAAGTTGTTCTGTATGCCCGTAGTACCGATGATAACTCATCAAGCCAGTTTCCTTTGGCTTTATCCAATCGCTTCTTTAGATTGTTAATGATGAACTTATTCGTTGACTCAGCTTGACTATTAGCCACGGGGTGGTACGGCGTTGAAGTGATCCGCTTGATTTGCCAACATTCGAAGAAGTTTGTGATTTGCGAGCCTATGAATTGTGGGCCATTATCACACACGATTTCCTTTGGAATTCCAAAGCGGCATATTATGTTTTGCCATAAGAAGCTTTTAACTTCCTTTTC
>ML398203.1:126219-165028 GCA_005239525.1 Nicotiana knightiana
GCAACGAAGTGCGCGAGCTGCTTTCTTGTCTTCAGGTACGGTGCCATTCTGTAAAAAATGAAGAATTTCGTTTCTCCAGTCCCAGGTTAGGTTGTTGAAAGTTACCTCATTCCTGTCCTGGTCTATTATTGAATGAAATAGTTGAACGACAATTGTATTGTCTTTGTTCGTTACTTCCGTGACTGCTGCGAGGTTAGCTAATGCATCTGCTTCTGCATTTTCCTCTCTAGGTATTTGCATTACCTTCCATGTTTTGAATTGTCTCACGAGCTCTCGTGCTTTTTCAAGATACTGTTGCATTCTAGTCTCTCGAGCGATGTAAGTCCCCTGTATCTGATTTACTACTAGTTGGGAGTCGCTGTTGATCATGATTTGCTCGATTGAGAGCTCCCGTGCGATTTCAAGCCCTGAAATAACAACTTCGTACTATGATTCATTGTTAGTTATAGGATAACACTTGATATTTTGCCGTGTCTTTTCACCCGTGGGTGATATCAAGACTATGCCTAAGCCGACGCCTTTTATATTTGAAGAACCATCGGTGAACAAGGTCCATAGGCCTGGATTAACACCGTTAAAGAGTTGTAACTCTTTTTCTACTTCAGATACAATGCTATTACTAAAGTCAGCAACAAAATCAGCTAGTATTTGAGACTTAATTGCAGTTCTAGGCTGATAGATTATTTCATGCTCACTTAATTCTATGGCCCACTTGGCTAATCTTCCTGACAATTCCTATTTATGCAGAATATTTCTTAAAGGATATGAGGTCACAACGGTGATTGGGTGGCATTGAAAATAGGGTCGTAATTTTCTAGATGCCATTATTAAAGCTAAGGCTAACTTTTCCAGATGTGGATATCTAGTCTCAGCATCTAGCAAAGTTTTACTTACATAATAGACACGTGATTGTTTACCTTTTTCTTCTCTTACCAATACTGCACTTACAGCAATTTCTGAGACAACATGTAGATGTACAATCTTTCCCCTTCTTTTGGATTTGAAAGCAGTGGTGGTTTTGATAGATAAATCTTCAGATTCTTGAGGGCTTGCTGACATTCTTCAGTCCATTCGAACTGATTCTGCTTTTTGAGAACTGAGAAGAATTTAAAACTTTTTTCGGAAGATTTAGAAATAAACCTACCCAAAGCTGCTATTCTCCCTGTCAGTCTTTGAACTTCCTTTTTATTTGTTAAAATATCAGGTATTTCCTCTATAGCTTTAATTTGAGCGGGATTTACCTCTATTCCTCTGTTCGATACAAGGAAACCCAAAAATTTACCTGATTGCACTCCAAAAGCGCATTTCTCTAGATTTAGCTTCATATTATACCTGCGTAAAATATCAAAAGCAGTAGAGAGATGCTGGAAATGGTCTTGTGCTTGTGTTGATTTTACCAACATATCATCAATATAGACTTCCATCGTCTTTCCAAGATGTTCTTGGAACATTTTAGTCACTAACCTTTGATAGGTGACTCCAGCGTTTTTAAGACAAAAGGCATAACTTTATAACAACAATTCCCCCTGTTTGTAATGAAGGAAGTTTTTTCCTCATCTGAGGGATTCATTTTAATCTAATTATAACCAGAATATGCATCTAAGAAGCTCAATAATTCATGACCTGCTGTGGCATCAATCATTTGATCTATATGTGACAATGGGAATGAATCTTTGGGGAATGATTTATTTAAGTCAGTATAATCTACGCATACTCTCCACTTGCCATTCTTTTTAGGTACTACCATGGTGTTTGCTAGTCAGTTAGGGTACGTTACCTCTCGTATCGAGCCAATATTCAAGAGTTTCTGTACCTCTTCTTCGATCACTTGGTTCTTGAATGGTCCTTGATTTCTTTTCTTCTCTTCGAGCGAGGCCTAGCCTCGTGCCTATATACACTTTCTGCTCAGGCTTTTGTTTAGACAATGGAACAGCTATGAGCTTCTCCATAGTTGTTTTGATGTGCTCATCTTCCTCCGGTTCACGAATGATGTACGGTCTGGAATCTGTATCTGTGTGGTATAGTATTCCTTCCGTGATAACTTGATTTTCCTTCTCGTAAGTTTTTATTTCGTACCTGTTTCAGCAATAATACTTTCCGTACCTATTTGGGTAGTAATTTCTTCCATGCCTGTTTGGGTTGTGTTACCTGCTTGGGAGATTCCCTTATCTCATAATTCTTCCACCTTTATTTTATTGTTGTAGTGTACCACAGAGTTTATATTTCTTACGGTCTGCTGATCTCCTTTGATTTGTTGAATCCTCCATTCAGAGGGGAATTTAATTACCTGATGCAACATGAAGGGTATCACTTTCATGTCGTGGATCCATGGCCTTCCAATGATCACGTTATAATCCATGTTAGTATTGATGACTTGGAACCTGACACTTTTGATCACCCCCTCAATATAAGTGCTAAGCTCAATTTCTCCTTTTGTTATAACCGTAGAATTATCAAACCCTGATATGGCTCGTGCTTTTGGGATTACTTGATTCCCCAGTAGAATTTCTTCCACGACTCTTAGCAAAATGATATTGACTGGACTACCTGGATCAATCAACAATGTTTTTGCATTACTGTCATGAATAAGTAAAGATATTACCAGAGCATCATTGTGCGGAAGCATTAATTTGCTGATATCTGCATCATCGACGGTTATATCGTCTTCTTCCATATTTTCACGAGCCCATTTCCCATGTGTAATTGTGAATCTTGGTGGTTGTTTTGCAAATTACTTCGTTTACTTCTTCACCCCCGTGTATCACGTTGACGGTTCGTTTTGGAGAAAGAGGCTTTGGGGGCTCCTGCTTGTTCCTTATATATGCCTGTTTACCTTTATCACTAAATAATTATGTTAAATAGCCCTGTTTTAATAAATTTTCTACTTCACCTTGTAAAAATCTACAATCCACAGTTTTGTGCCCATGATCGTTGTGAAATTCACACCAGTTATCTGGGTTTCTTCTACTTGGATTTGACCGCATCTCTTTGGGACACTTAACCTTGTCTCCCATGCTCCTCAATATAGAGACAAGTTCATTAGTACTTACATTAAAGGTATGATCCCCAATTTGAGTACTACCTCTAGGTCGTTCATCTCGATCTTTTCTGGATCTAGACGAGGATGAGACTACGTCTCTTCCTTGTGGTCTATAGTCCGACCTAGTGTTTTCGAACCTAGGGCGGATATCGCATCCCGTGGGTGATAAGTAAGGATCGTTCCTGTTTTTACCTGATCTTCTATCTGATTCAGGAGGTCTGGATCTAGAATGATCTTCGTCTCTCAAACGAGCAATGATATCTTCTTCTATTCTGAGTTTAGTACTGTACCTGTTATATACATCGTTCCATGTTGTAGCGGGGAATTCTCTTAGACTTTCCTTAAGTCGTCTCGTGGCTTCTGAGCTTTTATCGTTTAGGTTGCTTGCAAATGCCATGGCTGCCCAATTATCAGGCACCCTGGGTAACTGCATTCTTTCTCGTTGAAACCTTCCTACAAACTCACGGAGTAGTTCCATGTCTCCTTGTTTTATTTTGAATATGTCTTCCATTCTCTTCTCAACTTTTTGTGCACCAGAGTGTGATTTTATAAATGAATCTTCAAGCTCAGCAAAAGAGTCAATAGAATTTTCAGGGAGAAGGGAATACCAGGTTAGGGCCCTTTTTGTAAGTGTTTCCCCAAATTTTTTGGCAAAGACTGATTCAATCTCTTGTTTCGTTAAGTCGTTGCCTTTTACCCCAATAGTGAAAGTAGTCACATGGTCGCGTGGGTCAGTTGTTCCATCATATTTGGGAACGTCAGGCATTTTAAACTTCTTGGGTATAGGCAAGGGTGCCGCACTTGGCTTCCAAGGTTGTTGAGAATATCTATCAACATCGATGCCTTTGATGATAGGTGGTACTCCAGGAATTTGTTCGATGCGATCGTTCTGCTCCTTCATCTGTTTCTGCATGGTTAGCAGTAAATTTTGTAATTCTGAGTTATTAGATATACCTGGTCTCGTTTCGAGAGATTCATTAGGAGTATCTCCTCTTTTTGAGTTTGCCAACCAAAATTGAGGATTTTCCATGGTGATGGTATTATTGGGGGGTGGCGTCGGTGGTGTAGGTAACGCTGTCGGTAATCCTCTCGAAAATTCTTGCAACACTTGGCTCACATACTCTGCAATCATTTTCCTTACACGATCTTGTTCCACAGTTTGATCATTATCACCATTGTTGTTATTGGATCTTTCTGGGGATTGTTCCCTTGAACCACGTGGGGTTCCTGAAGGCGATGGAACTGGGGTTCCACTCCTTTGCTGGTTGTTGTCGTTGGNACGAAACCAATCTGTTTAACCAAAGAATTAGACCTTTTGACTAGAGTTTATTTTTAATATGAATACGTGTTACTGATAATCAAGGTAATGGAGAAAAATGAATAATAGACAATATTGCAGAAATATAGAAAATCGAAGTTGATTGTATTCGAGAATCAGATGCCTTTACAAGTTGTATTCCCCTCCCTTATATAGGAGATTCTTATAACGTATGATTCTTGCTATGGTTACTCATTAATGACTAATTATGACATTAATGAGGCATTACAAAGGATAACGGTAATTGGGGTTCGGTTACATAACGTACGAGTAATCAATTGTAGGTCTTTGAATCTGTCCGTAGCTTTGTCTAGATTCATTCTGACCGTACCTCTCTCCTGTTTTGATAAAGTTGAGTTTCCCGTGTTCTGATAAGTTCGTGGGTTTAATGAACCGTGCCTCTTTGTACCGTACCTCTTCAAAGAATCACGTCCAGCTGTTGCGTTTTCCTGTATCCACGTGACTGGCTGAGTTGTCAAAAGCTGGCTTACGTGTGAAACTCTTTTTTACCAATACAATTATAGTAATAACTTTTCACAAGAGAGAGATTCATCTACTTAGTGATTTATAAAGAGTCCTTGGATCGATACTCTTTGTGAGGTGACTCTACTTTGTTTAAAATAAAAAATTACCAAAGTCATCACAAGTGTTCATAGACACAAACATATAAATGACATGAATCAAATACGGAAAGTCTGCCAAAAACCTTAAAAGAAAGTCCATGTTAATACATCCACATAATATAAACACCACGTATTCCATTTAGAATTTCAACTTCATGGATTTAAAGATCCCTTTGAACTAAAAATTTCAATACTCCATATTATAAATATCATATGTAACAAGCAGCTCATCATAAGGAACCACACCTGATGGAACTAAAATAGAAAATAATAATAAGCTTAGCACTTTAACTTACATATATAAAAGAATGAACTATAATAACAAAGTACTAACACCCTTGTCTTTAAGAATTAAAAGTTTACCGGTCTGTTAATCAATTTCTTGGACTCCAGGCATATGTAACTAATAGTGACCCATTCATATTCATCCAAGTTCGTCTTGTGACCCATTCATATTCATCCAAGTTCATCATAAGACGACCATTTCTTCATTAGAATTGATCACTTATTGGAATTAACATGAACTTGTGGAAGCAAAGATCTCTGTGCACGTCATGGTAACAAACAATTCTTGAATCTTCAAACCCTGATTCTGAGGTCGTTTACTCAAAAATCTAATCTCAGTCAATTCTTCCAACTTAAGGCTTCTGAAATGAGAACTTTCTTTCCAATTCGACTCTGAACTTCCCGAACTTCAATTCCGACCACACCTAAAAGTCATAATTCCCCCGAATTCAGCTCAAACCCGGCCTCCCAGGTCCACTTCTCGAAATCCGACAAAAGTTATATAACTAGAAAGTCCCGAGTCCAACCATACCAAATTTGCTCCAATCCGATAAAAAAATTCCATTCAAAACCCCAAAATCTAACTCAAGAATTCTTCCTCATTTTCCACATTTTTCCACCCCAAATCACAAACTAAAGGATGAAGTTAAAGTCATAATCATGGAATTCTACCAGAATTAGATAGAAATCACTTACCCCTAACACCCACGCAAGAATCTCTCCAAAAATCGCCTTCTACCGAGCTCCCACTTCAATTTTATGATATAAACTTGAAACCCTAGTTTGAATCTTTTAAATCTGCCCACCTATACCTTCATCGCGATCGCGGAATTTGCCTCGCGATCGCGAAGCACAACAATAGACTGCCCACACATTAACTCTACGCGATCCCGGAACTTCCCATGCGATCGCGGATCGCTGCTTCTCCAACCTACGCAATCGCATCCTTACTCACGCGATCACATAGAGCAATTCACCTCACCTTCTCACAACTCGATTACTTCTACGCGAATGCGACATCGGCCACGCGTTCGAGAAGCACATCTTCACACACGCACGCGATCACGTTCAAAACTCAGAGATTGCATAGCACAAGCTATCCTCTGCTCCAAATAATCCTACGCGATCTGGAGTTACCCACGCGATCGCGTATAAGGAAACCAGAAAGTTACACCAACAATTATCAGCCATTATGCAAAGTCCAAAAATGATCCGTTAACCACCCGAAACTCGCCTGAGGCCTCCCAGGGAACTCAACCAAGCATACCATCAAGTCCCACAACATCATACGAACTTAGTCTCACCTTCGAATAACTCAAGACAACATTAAAACACCAAATTACCCTCGGATTCAAGCCTAAGAACTTCTAAACATTCAAATTCCACAACCGACGCCGAAACCTATCAAATCACCTCCGAATGACCTGAAATTTACACACACGTCACAAATGAAACTACGAACATATTCCAACTTCCGGAATTCCATTCTGACCCCGATACCTAATTTTCCAATGCAGACCGGAAACCACCAAATTTCCAATTTCGCCAATTCAAGCCTAATTCTACCACGGACCTCCAAATTACATTTTGAACACGCTCCTAAGTCCAAAATCACCTAATGGAGCTATCCGAACCATAAAAATCCCAATCTGAGATCGTTTACTCATAAGTCAACATCCGGTTGACTTTTCCAACTTAGCCTTCTAAAATAGAGACTAAGTGTCTCATTTCACTTCGAAATCACTTCGGGACCCGAACCAACCAACCCGATACAACACCATAAGGCTGAATAACATATAAGGAAGCAGAAATGGGGGAAACGATGCTATAACTCTCGGAATGACCGGCCGGGTCGTTACATTTTTCTTCTTCGCGATCGCATGAGTTCTTCTGTGATCGCGGTGTACAAATACCTGGGCAGAATATAAAAGTACTCTATTCCTTGGGTTAGCCATTTTCACCATTTTTGGAGTTCTAGAGCTCGGTTTTGAACGATTGTTTGTGGGTTTTTTTAAGAAAATTGATTGGGTAAGTGTTCTTCGCCTAGAATTTATTATTTATTTCATGATTTTATCTTTATTATCATTAAATTAGTGTTTTTGAGTTGAGGAAAAATGGGAATTTTTGAAGAAAACTTTCAAAATGTAAAATGATGATTTGAGGGATGAATTGGTATCGGAATTTGATAATTTTAGTATTGATGAGCTCGTATCGGAATTGGTGTTCGAGTTTTGTGAAATTTGTGAGGTTTCGAGGTGCGGGCCCGAAGTCGACTTTTGGGTTGATTTTTAGATTTTGATAAAGATTGAGGTGTTATGATCCAGAATAGTTTCTAATGAGTTTTATTTATGCTTTGAAGTTATTTTGGCTAGATTTGAGCCGTCCGAAGGTTATTTCACCCGAGAAGTTCATTTTTGAGTATCAATCTGTCTTCTTTGAGGTAGATATCTTGCCTAACTTCGTGTGGGGGAATTACCTCTTACGATTTGAGTCTTCTGTGCTAATTATATCTTGTGAAGTCCGTGTATGCAAGGTGACGAGTACGTGCTCGGGCTTATTTATGGAAAGTTGGCCTTTTAGGATTCTTAGGTTCTTGTATTCATTGAGTATGACGTTTTTTTGTTATGATTAAGTTTTCTTAATTACTAGTTTCACTCTACCTGCTTTAATTAGAATTAATTTCTTCATGATTCACTCTTATTTCCTATTTGACTCTTATATGACTTAATTGAAGATTGCTACCTCTTCTATTGCCATGATATCTTTTCCTAGTTGCTTATCTTTATTTAAAATTATTATTATCTCTTTTGTAATTTTTAGCCTTAATTGAGGTCATGATTATCCTTTCTGTTGCTTATCCTTAATTGTAATTGTTGTACCTCTTTCGTGAGTACTAAATCCTAAATGAAGCTCCTTTATCATAGTTGACTTATCCTTAATTGAAATTATTGACTCTTGCTATCTCCCTTGTTGTTGAACTGTACTTTGTGGAACCGTTATTACATATTATTTTCTTCCTTGTTGAGTTGTTCTTATTATGACTAGCATTCTCTATTGTGGTTATTCCTTGTGAACTAGTTCTTCCGTTTCTTTGATTGAAATTTCTGAGCTGATTTATTTGCCGTACTCCTGTATTATTGTCATTTTTGTTGTTTTACTTGTTGTTGTGATGCACGAGTTTTCTGTCGTGCGTTTGTTATTGTGATGCACGAGGTTTATGTCGTGCGGGTGTTATTGGGTTGCACGAGGTTTCTGCCGTGCTATTGTTACTACTGATATTTTGCACATGTGGTGTGACAAGGCAGGCTCTCTCTCTCTCTCTCTCTCTCTATATATATATATATATATATATATGGGGGGGGGGGGTGCACATGTGGCGAGATAATGTGGTAACATCATTATGCATGTGTGACGACATAATGCGGGCATTTACTTTATTATTGCAGAAGTGGCGAGATAAGGTGAGCTATGTCACGGATTGATTTGTGATGACTCGTGATGGCCTAGGGGCATTCTTGTTGTTGATATATGCGTAATGGTGCACTTACCTGTGTGAGTTTTATCTTGTGGAAATTGTGGAAAATATTTTATGTGTTATCCATTTTCTCTATACTTACTAGCTGGCACGAACTATGTTAGAACACTTGCACAAGCACACACGTAGTTAATCATTCTTATAAGTTAAGAGGATGGATCTTGATATTATTGGGTATTGATACACACCCTCGTCTGGTTCAATTGGCACGTGAGTCATCCGTACAGTTATTGATTGTAGCGAAGGCACAGGACGCCAAGTGTTTAGCGTTCACAAATTGGAACCCGTGAATTATGAATATTTCGAGGTTCTGTACCTCGTGGTGCTTATTGGATAAAACCTGATGCGAAATTGGTTATTTCCATCTAGTTGATACATGTCCTTTTTTTAAATATGTCCTTCGGGTTTAGGTTGTGCCCATCTTACTCTATTGTGTTATTCCTTGTTGTGTTCCGCTGTTAATTGTTGTTTCTATTTCTTATTGCAAGTACCATATTATCATTGTCATTATGCATATCTGTATAGATATATCGTATTTCTGTTAGTCCTACACTCATACTTGTTCAGATTATTTAGTCCAGTATGTATCTTAACATATCCTCTTCACTACTCCATTGAGGTTAGTATTGATACTTGTTGGGTACCGCTGTGGTGTACTCGTACTACACTTCTGCACATTTTTTTGCAGATCTAGGTATTTCAAAGTCAGTCGATCATTAGCTAGTTGTTCAGATCTTACAGTGGAGACTCAAGGTAAACCTGTTGCTGCATTCGCAGGCTTCGGAGTCACCTTCTGATTTTGAATTTACACCGTTTACCCTTACTTCAGAATGATTATATTTAGATGTTTTCTAGCAAACTCTATAGAGCTTATGACTAGTACTACCGACTTTGGGATTGTAAAATTGCAAATTTTATAGAGATTTCTATTTTAAAATTATTAGATGTTATTTAAATATTGTTGTTATTTCAATTAATGTTAGGTTTACCTAGTCCCTAAGACTAGGTGCCATCACGACGCCCAACGGAGGGAAAATTGGGTCGTAACAGAAGAATATTCTTTGAAGTCTTATTTCTACAACTAGCCATTGCTGCTATACTAAAGGGAGTCCTCGTCCTCGCCTTCGTCCTTCTTAGAAATCAACTTGATGGCACGTGGCGGCCTTCGAAGGCCTTTCTTAATACCCGATTAGGCTCACATATACTTATGACATTTTTTATTCCACATAAGAAGGAGAATAAAAATACAATGAAAATAGAGTAAATAAAAATGAAGAAAAGGATGGTAGAAATAAAAAAGAAAAAGAAAAAGTTAAATTAATCAAGTTGGACTGTCTCATGTATTGGATTTCAGTTCAGTCCAGTTGGACAAGGATCTATCTTATGTTGAGGAGCCAGTGGCTATCCTGGACAGGCAGGTCAGAAAGCTAAGGTCAAAGAACATTGCTTCAGTAAAGGTTCGGTGGAGGGGTCATCCGGTCAAGGAGGCGACTTGGGAGACCGAGGGGGATATGCGCAGCCGTTATCCTCATCTTTTCATAGCTTCATGTATATCTTCATACTCGTTCGAGGATGAACGATTATTTTAAGAGGGGGAGGATATAACGACCTGACCGGTCATTTTGAGAGTTAGAGCCTTGATCCCCTATTAACTGCTTTTCCCGTATCTTATTCTGCTATTTTGAGTTGTCGGGAGGGTTCATGTTGGTTTTTGAAACGAATTGAGACACTTAGTCTCTTATTTGGAAGCTTAAGTAGGAAAAGTCGATCGGATGTTGACCTGTGTGTAACAACCTCGGATTCGAATTTTGATGACTCATTCAGCTTCGTTAGGAGATTTTGGACTTAAGAGCGCGTCCGCAATGTGATTTGGAGGTCCGTAGTAGATTTAGGCTTGAATTGGCGAAAGTGGAATTTTGACGATTTTGGTCGGCAATGGAATTTTCGGAAGTGGGAGTAGGTTCGTAGTGTCATTTTTGACTTGTGTGTAAAAATTGAAGTCATTCAGATGAGATTTGATATGTTTCGACGTCGTTTGTAGAATTTAGAAATTTCAAAGTTCATTAGGCTTGAATCCGTGCATAATTCGTGTTTTAACGTTGTTCGATATGATTTGAAGGCTCGACTAAGTACGTATGGCATATTAGGATTGGTTGGTATGTTTGGTTGAAGTACAGGGGGCCTCGAGTGAGTTTTGGGTGCTTAACGGGTTGAATTGGACTTAGGTGAAAATGCTAATGTTGGTGTATCTGGTGGCACTGCACCTGTGCACTTTAGGCCGCAGGTGCGGAGCCGCAGAAGCAGAAATGGGAAGGAGTTCTGGGATCGCAGTTGTGGATAAGGGTCCGCAGGTGAGACCTCTTGATCATAGATGCAGACGGGTTGCTTTAAGTGAAAAAAGCCGCATCTGCGATGGGAATTCCGCATGTGCAGGCCGCAGGTGCGATAATCGCTGGGCAGATAAGGCAGATTCGAGGGTTTGATATATCATATCAAAAAATTTGATTTCGAGGGGAGTTCCATATCTGCGATGCCCGCAGGTGCGAGTGAAGGAACCGCAGGAGCGGTCTGGGACCACAGAAGTAGATAAGGGTCCGCAGGTGCGCACACACAGGTACGACCTCTTGATCGTAGATGCAGACGGGGTGCTTTAAGTGAAAAGCCGCACTTGCGATGGGCATTCCGCAGGTACGAAACTGTAGATGCGATCCTTGGGCCGCAGGTGCGATAATCGCTGGGCAGATAAGGCATATTCGAGGGTTTGATATTTCATATCACAAAATTCGATTTAGAGCTCAGAGGAAGGCGATTTTTGAGGGTTTTGAAGAGGAAAACATTGGGTAACGATTCCTAATTCTATTTTGATCAAATTTCATTAATCTATTGTTGTTTTCTTCACCTAATCAAGGAATTTGAGTGAGAAAGTTGGGAAAATGGGGAAAGATTCTGCAATCGAATTCCTGAGTTTTGATTGGGATTTAGGCATCGAATTTGGATAATTTTGGTACGAGTGAACTCGTAAGTGAATGGGTGTTCCTATTTGGTAACTTTTACTCGATTCCGAGACGTGGGGCCTGGGAGGCTTTTGAGCGATTTTTCCAATTCCTTGCTTTAGCTTTGATTTCGTTCGTTAGATTAGCTCTTGTAGTTGTATTTATTTTACGTAATTGGTTTTGATTAGATTTGGGCCACTCGGAATTGGCTACTCGTGGCAAGAGCGTGATTTCGGATTTGCTTGAGCTGGGTTCGAGGTAAGTGTCTTGCCTAACCTTGTGTGGGGGAAATTCCCTGTAGTATTGGTACTGTTGTTGTTATTTGAGCATCTGTACGTGAGGTGAAGAGTACGTACACAGGTTGTTTGTTGTAAAACCTGATTTTTTTCATTAAAAAGCAAATTTGCCATTCCTCTTAATTTAACTTATTAGCTTATATAGCATTTTGTTAGACTAAGAAAGCATGTCTATTTGCCTTAACTGTTTATTTGAACTACGTGCAACATGCATTGTTGTTTTACATGCTTTTCCTTAGTTTACTCTTAGGATAAATTGTGAGACTCCGGACTATGAATATTGAATCTTGTCGTTATGCTGAATATTTGGGACTACGAAACGATATTTCGGCAGATCCCCCTGTACTGCATATTTATTTTGGGATTACAGAACGATATTCCGAGAGATCCCCATGTACTGGATATTTACTTTGGGACTACAGAATGGTATTCTAGGAGATCCCCCATGTTTTGCATATTTACTTTGGGACTACAAAATGGTATTTCGGGAGATCTCCCTGCACATTTACGTTTGGGACGGTATATCGGGAGATCCCCTGTTGAACTATTGGATTCTGAGTTGTGTCTTCCTTATTCATTCATTATTTCATTTCAATCTTTGTTCTTGTGATATCTTCGTTGTTTTTACTTTATTATGTATATATAGGTAGGGCTGTGACCTGACCTCGTCACTACTCGACCGAGGTTAGGCTTGGCACTTACTGGGTACCATTGTGGTGTACTCACGCCCTTCCTGCACATGTTTTCGTGTGCAGATCCAGGTACCTCTCGTCCACCTCAGTATTAGTGCAGCCGCAGCAACCACCAAAGATTTCAAGGTATATCTGCATGTGTCCGCAGATCCTCGGAGTCCCCCTCCATATTTTATTTTTTTTCCCTCCTTTATTTCTTAGACTCTATGTATAGCAGATAGTTAGATGGTTTTCGTAGAGCTTGTGACTCATGGTTCCGGGTCTTGGGAAGTATTGTGTATAATCGCGTACTGGTTTTACCTGTATATGCCGAGTGGCAGTTACCATTATATAGTCATTGAAGCTTGGTTGTTCCTTTATTTTCTTTATTTTTGTTATTTCAATGTTAATAGTTACTTACCTAGTCGTAGCGACTAGGTGCTGTCACAACGTCTTCCGGAAGGGAAAAATGGGTTGTGACAAGTTGGTATCAGAGCTCTAGTTTCATAGGTATCGTGAGTCACAAGCCGATTTATTATAGTCTTGAGGATCGGTACGGATACGTCCGTATCTTCGGGAGGCTATGGAACTTTTAAGAACAATCATACTTCTATGATTTCCTTGTCGTGCGAGTTATTGACATAAAAAAATTCTAAAATCTTCTATTCTATTCTTTCTCACAGATGGTGAGGACCCGTACCGGGAGATCCGATGACCAGGCACCCGAGCCTCCTGCCAGAGCTGCTAGAGGTCGGGGTCGGGGTAGAGTACGACCATGTGGTGCAGCCAGAGCACCTGCGCGAGCTGCGACAGAGGAGCCATTAGCAATTCTAGTTTTAAGGGCCGGCTTTGGAGGTTCGTATTGCTGCTCCAGCACTCCAGGAGACCTTAGCTCAGTTCATGAGCATGTTCATCACTTTAGCTCAGGCTGGACCGATTCCGATAGCTCCCACCACATCTCAGGCCGGGGGATGGGTACAAACTCCCGCAGGCCACACTCCTAAGCAAAGGGTCCAGGTTGATCAGGAGTTTATTCCTATGCACCTAGTGGCTCCGGTTCAGCATGAGACCAGGGTAGCTGCTTCTGAGGTAGAGCAGCTTAGACTTGAGAGGTACAAAAATTACCACCCACCCACTTTCAGCGCATTAGCTTCAGAGGATGCTCAGGGTTTTCTTGAGGAGTGTCATCGTATCCTCCACACTATGGGCATAGCGGAGACGAGTGGGGTTTTTTTCACCGCTTTCCAACTGAGGGAAGCGGCATAATTGTGGTGGCGTGCCTATGAGCTGAGTGGTCCGGAAGAGGCAGCTTCACTCACTTGGACTCAGTTCTCAGATATGTTTTTGCGTGAGTATGTCCCTAAGAGCCTCAGGGATGCTTGGCGCACAAAGTTTGAGCAGCTGCGTAGGGTTCTATGACTGTGTCAGAGTATGCAGTCTGTTTCATTGAGTTGGCCCGGCATGCACCGACTTTGGTTGCTATCGTCAGAGAGAGGGTTCTTCGCTTCACTGAGGGACTCCACCCCAGTATTCGAGAACCAGTATAGCCAGGGAGTTGGAGATGGACATCTCTAATCAGCAGGTCGTAGATGGAATGCTTTCCCGGGACAGAGAGGAGAGCGAGGCCAACAGGTCTCGAGAGACTGGTCATTATTCAAGAGCTCGTGCTCCAGCAGCTCGCTATGGTAGGGCTTTTGTGAGTCGCCCTGTTCATTCAGCTCTTCCAACAGCCAGTGGTGTCCCAGCTCCTCCTAGACCTCAGGAACCTTATTGTGCAATGCCAGTATCTAGTATGCCTCCTGCTCGGGGTTCTATTATCGGCCAGTCTAGTAGGCCAAGTCCGAGCCAATCTCAGGCGCTGCGTCCTTAGAGGGGTTGTTTTGGGTGTGGTGATACTTGTCACATGGTTAGGGATTGCCCCAAATTCAGGAGGGCACACCTCCATAGACTTCTCAGTTTCCACGTGCTCTACCGGGTCCTCCAACCATTTTTCCATCCCCAGCTGCCACCCTACCTACTCAGGCAGCTTGAGGTGGAGGTCGGGGAGTTCGAGGTCTCCCTAGAGGGGGAGGACAAGCCAGGTATTATGCCCTTCCAGCTCGTTTAGAGGCAGTTTCTTTCGATTTTGTCATCACAGGTATTGTCCCAGTCTGTCATAGAGATGCATCAGTATTATTTGACCCAGGTTCTACGTATTCATATGTGTCTTCTTATTTTGCTCCACATTTAGGGGTATCTCGGGATTATTTTAGTTCCCCTGTTTGTGCATCTACTCCTGTGAGAGATTCTCTTGTTGTGGAATGCGTATATCAGTCATGTTTGATTGCTCTTAGTGGTTTTGAGACCAGAGCTGATTTATTATTGCTCAGAATGGTAGATTTTGATGTTATCTTGGGCATGGACTGGTTGTCACCCCATTATACTATTATTGATTGTAATGCTAAAACCATTATGCTGGCTATGCCAAGCTTACCGCGATTAGAGTGGAGAGGTACCTTAGAGTATATCCCCACAGGGTCATTTCATTTCTTAAGGCTCAGCGAATGGTTGAGAAGGAGTGTGATGCATATTTGGCCTATGTGAGATATGTCAGTATTGATACCCCTACAGTTGGGTCAGTTCCAGTAGTGAGGGACTTCCTTGATGTGTTTCCAGCTGATCTTCCGGGCATGCCGCCCGAAAGAGATATTGATTTGTTGTCGGGCACTCAGCCTATATCTTTTCCTCCTTACCGTATGGCTCCTCCTGAGTTGAAGGAGCAGTTGCAGGAATTGCTTGATAAGGGCCTTATTAGGCCTAGTGTGTCACCTTCGGGTGCTCTGGTCTTGTTAGTGAATAAAAAGGATGGTTCTATGCGTATGTGTATTGATTATCGTCAGCTGAACAAGGTTACAGTGAAGAACATGTACCCATTGCTTCGCATTGATGATTTATTTGATCAATTATAGGGTGCCAGGATATTTTCCAATATTGAATTGCGTTCTGGCTATCATAAGTTGAAGATTCGGGAGCCGGATATCCTGAAAACTGCTTTCAGGACCATATATGGTCACTATGAGTTTCTTGTCATGTCTTTTGGGCTGATCAATACCCCAGCCGCCTTTATGAATTTGATGCACAGTGTGTTCCGGCCTTATCTTGGCTCCTTCATCATTGTGTTTATTGACGACATTCTAGTGTATTCCCGTACTCGGGAAGATCATGAGCAACACCTGAGGACTGTGCTTCAGACTTTAAGGGGGAAGAGGTTGTATGCAAAATTTTCTAAGTGTAAGTTTTGGCTTGACTAGGTGGCATTCTTGGGCCACGTAGTATCGAGTGATGGGATCAAGGTAGACCCGAAGAAGGTGAAGGTAGTGCAGAGTTGGCCTAGACCATCATCAGCTATGGAGATCCGCAGTTTCCTTGGTTTGGTAGGATATTACCGTCTCTTTATAGAGAGATTTTCATCTATTGCAGCACCTATGACCAGGCTGACCCAGAAGGGTGCTCCGTTCAGGTGGACAGGGGAGTGTGAGGAGAGCTTTCAGAAGCTCAAGACATCTTTGACTACAACCCTAGTATTGGTATTGCCTACAGATTCGGGGTCTTACACTGTTTATTGTGATGCCTCGAGGATTGGTCTTGGAGCGGTGTTGATGCGGGGCGGTAGGGTGATTGCCTACGTGTCCAAACAGTTGGAGGTGCATGAGAAGAATTATCTCATCCACGATCTTGAGCTAGCAGCTATTGTTCACGCCTTGAAGATCCGACCCCATTATTTGTAAGGTGTTCCTTGTAAGATCTACACTGATCACCGGTGTTTGCAGCACCTGTTCAAGCAAAAGGATCTTAATTTGCGTCAGCGGAGGTGGTTGGAGCTACTTAAGGATTATTGACATCACTATATTTTACCACCCGGGAAAGGCCAATGTAGTGGCCGACGCCTTGAGTCACTGGGCGGAGAGTTTGGGAAGTTTGGCATATCTTCCAGCAACAGAGAGACCCTTAGCATTGGATGTTCAGACTTTCGCCAGCCAGTTTATGAGACTGGATATTTCAGAGCCGAGCCAAGTATTGGCTTGCGTGGTCTCTCGGTCTTCTCATAATGACCGTATCAGGGAGCGTCAGTATGATGACCCCCATCTTCTAGTCCTTCAGGACAGCGTTTGACGAGGTGATGCTAGAGATGTGACTATTGGTGATGATGCCGTGATGAGGATGCAGGGCCGTATATGTGTGCCCAATGTGGATAGGCTTTGGGAGTTGATTCTTGAGGAGGCCCACAGCTCGCGGTATTCCATCCATCCGGGCGACGCGAAGATGTACCAGGATTTGAGGCAGCACTATTGGTGGAGGAGGATGAAAAAGGATATAGTTGGGTTTGTGGACAGGTGTCTCAACTGTCAGCAGGTCAAGTATGAGCATCAGAGATTGGGTGACTTGCTTCAGAGGTTAGAGATCCCAAAGTGTAAGTGAGAGCAGATCACCATGAATTTCGTAGTTGGGATCCTAGGGACTTCAAGGAAGTTCGATGCTATTTGGGTGATTGTGGATCTGCTGACCAAGTCAGCTCACTTCATCCCATTGACTACTTTCTCTTCAGAGAGGTTGGCTGAGATTTACATCAGAGAGATTGTACGCCTTCATGGTGTCCCAGTTTCCATCATTTCAGATAGAGGTACACAGTTCACATCACGATTCTGGAGATCCATACAATAGGAGTTGGGTACTAGGGTGGAGCTGAGCACAACCTTTCACCCTCAGACGAACAGGCGGTCCGAGCACACAATTCAGATTCTAGATGATATGTTCCGTGCTTGTGTGATGGAGTTTGGAAAGTCATGGTACTAGTTCTTGCCACTTGCAAAGTTTGCCTACAACAACAGTTATCAGTACAACATTCAGATGGCACCGTATAAGTCTCTGTATGGTAGGCGGTGTCGGTCCCCAAAGGGTTGGTTTGAGCGGGGCGAGGCCTGATTGTTGGGTACAGACTTGGTCCAGGATGCCCTAGATAAGGTGAAGGTGATTCAGGATAGACTTCGTACAGCCCAGTCCAGACAGAAGAGTTATGCATATCGAAAGGTTCACGATTTAGCATTTATGGTTGGAGAGCGGGTCTTGCTTCGGGTATCGCCTATGAAGGGCGGAATGAGGTTCAGAAAGAAGGTCAAGCTGAGCCCTAGGTACATTGGTACTTTTGAGATATTGCAGCGTGTTGGGGAGGTTGCTTATGAGTTTGTTCTACCTCCCATCCTAGCAGGATTTCATTCGGTATTCCACGTTTCTATGCTCCGGAAGTATCACGGTGATCCGGCTCATGTATTAGATTTCAGTTCAGTCCAGTTGGACAAGGATCTATCTTACGTTAAGGAGCCAGTGGCTATCTTGGACAGGCAGGTCAGAAAGCTAAGGTCAAAGAACATTGCTTCAGTAAAGGTTCAGTAGAGGGGTAAGCCGGTCGAGGAGGCGACTTTGGAGACCGAGCGGGATATGCGCATTCATTATCCTCATCTTTTCACAGCTTCAGGTATGTCTTTATACTCGTTCGAGGACGAACGATTATTTTAAGATGGGGAGGATGTAATGACCCATCCGTTCGTTTTGAGAGTTAGATCCCCAATCCCCTATTAACTGCTTTCCCCGTATCATATTCTGCTATTTTAAGTTGCCGGGAGGATTTGTGTTGGTTTTTGAAATGAATTGAGACACTTAGTCTCTTATTTGAAAGCTTAAGTTGGAAAAGTTGATCGGATGTTGACCTGTGTGTAACGACCTAGAATTTGAATTTTGATGGCTCATTTAGCTCCGTTAGGTGATTTTGGACATAGGAGCGCGTCCAGAATGTGATTTGGAGGTCCATAGTAGATTGAGGCTTGAATTGGCGAAAGTGGAATTTTGGCGATTTTGGTCGGCAGTGAAAATTTTGATATCGAGCTCGGAATAGAATTTCCGAAAGTGGGAGTAAGTTCGTAGTATTATTTTTGACTTGAGTGTAAAATTGAGGTCATTCGGACGAGATTTGATATGTTTCGACGTCGTTCGGAGAATTTAGAAATTTCAAATCTCACTAAGCTTGAATCCGTGCATAATTCATGTTTTGATGTTGTTTGATGTGATTTGAAAGCTCGACTAAGTTCGTATGGTGTTTAGGATTGGTTGGTATGTTTGGTTGATATCCCGGGGACCTCGACTGAGTTTCGGGTGCTTAACGAGTTGAATTTGACTTGGGTGAAATTGTTGATGTTGTTGTATCTGGTGTCACCGCACCTGCACACTTTCGGCCGCAGGTGCGGAGCCACAGAAGCGGCTATGGAACCGGAGAAGCGGAAATGGGAAGAAAGTCTGGGATCGCAGGTACGAGGGGAGTTCCGCATCTGCGATGCCCGCAGGTGCGAGTGAAGGAACCGCAGGAGCGGTCTGGGACCGCAGAAGCGGATAAGGGTCCGCAGGTGAGCACACGCATGTGTGACCTCTTGATCGTAGATGCAGACGGGTTGCTTTAAGTGAAAATCCGCATCTGCGATGGGAATTTCGCAGGTGCGATAATCGCTGGGCAGATAAGGCAGATTCGAGGGTTTGATATTTCATATCATAAAATTCGATTTCGAGGGGAATTCCGCATCTGCGATGCCCGCAGGTGCGAGCGAAGGAACCGCAGAAGAGGATAAGGGTCCCCAGGTGCGCACACACAGGTGCGACCTCTTGATCGTAGATGCGGACGGGGTGCTTTAAGTGAAAAGGCACACCTACGATAGGAACTCTGCAGGTGCGGGACCGCAGATGCGATCCTTGGGCCGCAGGTGCGATAATCGCTGGGCAGATAAGGCATATTCGAGGGTTTGATATTTCATATCATAAAATTCGATTTAGAGCAGACGTAGATGCAGACGGGTTGCTTTAAGTGAAAATTCGCACCTGCGATGGGAATTCCGCAGGTGCGATAATCGCTGGGCAGATAAGGCAGATTCGAGGCTTTTATATTTCATATCATCAAATTCGATTTCGAGGGGAATTCCGCATCTGCGATGCCCGCAGGTGCGAGCGAAGGAACCGCAGGAGTGGTCTGGGACCGCAGAAGAGGATAAGGGTCCTCAGGTGCGCACACACAGGTGCGACCTCTTGATCGTAGATGCAGACAGGGTGCTTTAAGTGAAAAGTCACACCTACGATGGGAATTCTGCAGGTGCGGGACCGCAGATGCGATCCTTGGGCTGCAGGTGCGATAATCGCTGGGCAGATAAGGCATATTCGAGGGTTTGATATTTCATATCATAAAATTTGATTTAGAGCTCGGAGGAAGGCAATTCTTCGAGGGTTTTGAAGAGGAAAATATTGGGTAATGATTCCTAATCCTATTTTGATCACATTTCATTAATCTATTGTTTTTTTTCATCTAATCAAGGAATTTGTGTGAGAAAGTTGGGAAAATAGGGAAAGGTTCTTCAATCGAATTCTTGAGTTTTGAGTGGGATTTAGGCATCAGATTTGGATAATTTTGGTACGATTGAACTCGTGAGTGAATGGGTGTTTCTATTTGAAAACTTTTACTCGATTCCGAGACGTGGGACTGAGGAGGCTTTAGAGTGATTTTTCCAATTCCTTGCTTTAGCTTTGATTTCGTTTGTTAGATTAGCTCTTGTAGTTGTATTTATGTTATGTAATTGGTTTTGATTAGATTTGACCACTCGGAGTTGGATACTCGTGGAAAGAGCGAGATTTCGGATTGATTTGAGCTGAGTTCGAGGTAAGTAGCTTGCTTAACCTTGTGTGGTGGAACTTCCCTGTACGATTGAGCGTCGTGTACGTGAGGTGACGAGTACGTACACAGGCTGTTTGTTGTAGAACCTGATTTTTTTATTAAAAAGCAAATTTGTCTTTCCTCTTAATTGAACTTATTAGCTTATATAACATTTTGTTAGACTAAGAAAGCATGTCTATTTGCCTTAACTGTTTACTTGAACTGCGTGCACCATGCTTAGTTGTTTTACCTGCTTTTCCTTAGTTTACACTTAGGATAAATTGTGAGATTCCGGGCTATGAATATTGAATCTTGTCGTTATGCTACATATTTACTTTGGGACTACGGAACGATATTCCGTGATATCCCCCTGTACTGTATATTTACTTTAGGACAATGGAACGATATTTTGGGAGATTTCCTTGTACTGCATATTTACTTTGAGACTACGGAATGGTATTTCGGGAGATCCCTCTATCTTGCATATTTACTTTGGGACTACGGAACGGTATTCCAGGAGATTCCCTACACATTTACGTTTGGGACTACGGGATAGTATCCTGGGAGATCTCCTGTTGAACTGTTGGATTCTGACTTGTGTCTTCCTTAGTCATTCGTTGTTTCATTTCAGTCTCTCTCTCTCTCTCTCTCTATATATATATATATATATATATATTCTGGTAGGGCCCTGACCTTACCTCGTCACTACTCGACCGATGTTAGGCTTGGCACTTACTGAGTACCATTATGGTGTACTCATGCCCTTCCTGCACATGTTTTCGTGTGCAGATCCAGGTACCTCTTATCCGCCTCAGTATTAGTGCAGCCGCAGCAGCCACCGGAGACTTCAAGGTATATCTGCACATGTTCGCAGATCCTCAGAGTCCCCCTCCATTTTTTATTATGTTTCCCTCTTTTATTTCTTAGACTCTATGTATATCAGACAGTTAGATAATTTTCGCAGAGCTTGTGACTTGTGGTTCCGGGTTTTGGGAAGTATTGTGTATAATCGCGTATTGGTTTTACCTGTATATGTCGAGTGGCAGTTACCATTATATAGTCATTATTGAAGCTTAATTGTTCCTTTATTTTCTTTATTTCTGATATTTCAATGTTAATAGGCTTACCTAGTCGTAGCGACTAGGTGCCGTCACGACGTCTTTCGGGGGAGAAAAATGGGTCGTGACACCTGTTTGGCCAAGCTTCTAAAATCAGCTTATTTTGAGAAGTGTTTTCTCAAAAGTACTTTTCAAAAAAGTGTTTTTGGAGAGAAGTAGTTTGTGTTTGACTAATTAATTTTAAAAACACTTTTGAGCAGTAATTAGTGTTTGACCAAGCTTTTGAAAACTGCTTCTAAATGTATTTTTCTCAAAAGTGCTTATCAGAAGAAGAGTGTTTTTGGAGAGAAACTACTTTTTTTCGCCTCTCAAAAACTGCTTATATTTTTCTGCAAAAACACTTTTTTCCATCTAAAAGCTTGACAAAACAGGCTATTAGTATACATTTTGGCCAATTACATACCAGAAGCTTGGTCAAAGAGACTCTAATTTAGGTCGGAGACACAATAAAAGTAAAGGCGTCATAAGATCAAAAGCCTTGACAAGGACAACATCCCAACACCGCGATCCATATCTATGTGATGTCCGCCTTTGACGTTTTCCGAAATGCGGCAGACAAATAGTAGATAATTAGGTTGTGAGATTATTCAATAGGCCTAAACTTCCACGCAGAGGATTCCCTTGCTTTCAAGTCATGTTATATACTCTACATCTACGTGGTCCTGTTATTTCACTTTAAAAGGTTGAGTTTGGTGAAAGCAAAGGTAATTAACCGAATTCTAAAAGAAAAGAATTGAAAGAGGTAATAAAGGAATTAAATAGAGAGCTGATCGAATCAATAAGAATTACTACTACTATCAAGATGGCAGTGGCAGTTCCCTCATGTTCACATCTTAGCGTAAATAGCTTGTTGCAGAGAGGCAGAAGTAGAGATTTGCAATATTACAGAGGTGCATGCCTCATCACAGGGAGAAATTTGGCTCTGAGTGCAACAAAAAAGCAAAAAAATTCTAGCTTTACCATAAACGCGCAGCAGACATACACTTCACAAATCACCACTCTAGCCGATATGCCCCTCTATGAATCCCCTCATGTACGTTCTCTTTACTTCGTATGGTTTATGTGTTCAGAATCTAGAGTGAGTTAGTTCAGAATGAATGTGTGATCTTATTATACGCATTTTCTTTTAAATGTGTATATAAATTCCGTTGAATCCGCATAAACAATAATGGGTGGCTGCAGGCTTCTTTCGACAGGTACATGGAGGACAAGCCCAGAGTATTCAAAGCCATATTTCCAGCTAACAGAGGAACCCAACGTGTTAACGAGGTAATTAAATACTACTAGTACTCTTCTTTCTTGTTAGCACGTAATTTATATATTTTTTGGTTCACATCTACTAAAAACATGATTGATCTGACAGTTATCTCTCTCCCATATGATAGTTTAGACGTTAATTAACATACAAACTGCCTTTCTTGTACTCCAATCTTGCTTTCAGCTTGCTATATATCGAGAATTTATTCGTTAATGTTAAAAAAAAAAAAGCTTCTATATATGTGGTACTAAAACAAATATATGATCAATGCTTCCACCTGGAGTGATAGATGGGATTTCTGCATGTAATACTGTGTACTACTATAACAACAACCCAGTAGAATCTCAATAGTAGGGTTTGGGAAGATTAGAGTCTACGCAAACCTTACCCCTACTCCGAGGAAGTAGAGCGGATGTTTCCGATAGAACCCTCGGCTCAAAAAGACGAAAAGAGACAAGAAAAACCATAAAAATAATATCAGTATCGTAAGAGACAACAAATAACACAATACTATGCAAAACGAACAAAATAGTAATAACGTGAACACAACATAAACCACGGTGGCGGTCCTAGACAAAACACTATCATACTAGCCGTTAGTGGAAATTAATCACCGTATTAAACTCAAACATATATGGTGCAGGAAGAATGGAGAATCCGAATGGAACCTATAGCCTTCTTATTCCTCACAGCCTGGCCTGTTGTTAATATGAGAATTAGATACAAAACTAAAGGAAAAGAGTACCCTTCTGGCGTTCCCACCAATACCTCTACGGTTCTCGAGCTGAAAATTGTAAGTACATATATACTTCAAATTGCATATACTCGATCGAGAATCTAAATTTATCTTTGTGTTAATTTACCAAGTGTACTTATAGAAGGCGTCAGTAGAAGATAAATTCAATTAATTTGCTATAAATGCAGACAAAATGGGATCTAGAAGGGGTAACAGAGGGGGAAAATAAACCTTCAGAATTCAGGCTTAATATGGAAGGAGCACTTTACCCAGATAGAAGTGGAGCAAGAAGCAGGATCAAAGGTCATTTCAATATGAGCCTTAGCTTCGCTCCGCCTCCTATGCTTGCTTTGGTTCCTCCACATGTTCATCAACATGTTACACAATCGGTTAGAACTACTAGTATTCATACATTTTGGATAATAGTTGGAGTTTTATTGATATTTCAACTTATATATATTATTAAAAGGAGAGAAAATTCCACCTTCTTAAGTCAAGTCGCAGTCTAGAAAAAAGGTCACATGGTATAAGTAGTTAATAATTAGTTATTGATTATTATTTTTAAATTTAAATATCTATAAAATAATAAAATAAAATATTTATAATAAAAAACAAAATTTAAAAAATTATCCATTCGAATTAGAAAGTAGTTTCAACTTGGAGTTCTTCAATTATTTCAAAATAAAACTAAAAAAAAATAAAAAGTTGTCAATTCAAACTTTCTTTGTTTTTTTCAAAATAATTTTTGTTTTACTTTTTAAAAATAAAAAGTTTATTTGTTCATATGATTAAGAAAAATAGAATAAAATATATATCTTCAATTATATTCTAAAAAGAAAGTAGCACACAAAATTTAAGTAAAGTAATATGCTAATATAAGTTTCATATTAGGCCCTCTCCTTAAGCCAAGTGGCGATCTAGAAAAATCCAATGGCATAAGTAGTTAATAATTAGTTATTGATTATTGTTTTTGAATTTAAATATCTAAAAAATAATAAAATAAACTATTTTATAATAAAAAATAAACTATTTTATAATAAAAAATAAAAATTTAAAAAATGTCCACTCAAATCGGAAAGTAGTTTCAATTTGGAGTTTTTGCAATGTGGCTTTTTGTAGGAAGTCACTTGGCTTAAAGAGAGGGCTTTTTCTTCTCATTTTAAAGTCCACATGGCATAAGTAGTTAATAATTAGTTATTGATTATTGTTTTTGAATTTAATTATCTATAAGATAATAAAATAAAATATATTATAATAAAAAACAAAAAAAAAAAACTATACATTCAAATTTGTGAGTAGTTTCAAGTTAGAGTTTTTAAATTATTTTAAATAAAAAAATAAACTTACAAAAAATAAAAACAGTCAATTCAAAATTTCTTTTTTTTTTAAAATAAATTTTTTTTTTTTTTTTTTAAAAATAAATTTTTTATTTATTCAAAAAATATTGTTGAGAATATATATTCTATTATATTATAAAAAGAAAGTAGCACAAAAAAATTTAAGTAAGATAATATGCTAATAAAAGTTTCTATTAACAATGCAATAATATTAAATATTGGATAATAGGATAAAGAAAAATACAAAATAAAAAAGTTATTCGATGCCAATATAAGTCTCACTAATTAATAGAGAATTTATTCATTAAAATTTAGATAATATTATTGAGAATAATACGATAAGATTTAAAATAAAAATATATATTTCAAGAGTAACAAAATATATATATCTTCTATTATAAAAAGAAAGTAGTTGACAAAAAAATTAAATAAATTAATATGCTAATAAAAGTTTCTATTAATAATGCAATAATACTAAATATTTGATAATATAATAAAGAAAAATATATAACAAAAAAGTTATTCAATGACTATACAACTCTCTTTAATTTAATAGAGATTTTATTCATTAAAATTCAGATAATATTATTTAGAACAATAGGATAAAATTTAAAATAAAAAAATTATTCAAGAATATTAAAATATATATGTTCTATTATATTACAAAAAGATAGTAGTAGTCAAAAATATTAAACAAAGTAATGTGCTAATAAATTTTTTTATTAACAATGCAATTATATTAAATATTGGATAATATAATTAAAAAAATACATAACAAAAAAGGTATTCAATGACAATATAAGTCCCTTTAATTTAATAGATATTTTATTCATTACAATTCAGATAATATTATTGAAAACTACAGAAAAATTAAAAATTAAAAATATTTGTAGATTAATAATATATATATTTTTCCTCTTATATCACAAAAAGAAAGCGATCGACAAAAAATATTAAATAAAGTAATATGTTAATAGAAATTTCTATTAATAATGTAAAAATACTAAACATTGGATAATAGATAAAGAAAAATAGAGAACAAAAAAAGTTATTCAATGACTATATAAGTCCCTTTAATTTAATAGCGATTTTATTATTGGGTATGTCACATTGACAAATAAGATGACAATTGAAATTTATTAAAGCAATCTGATCTAACTTATTCAAACAAGTATGATCGTAATTTAATTTAATTAATATTTTTTATTATTGACTGTGCATCGCACGGATACGTATATTAGTATCACATTACGATCGAGATTTTTGATTTTGTTAGAAGATAAATGGTATTCCTGTATTTTAAAACACTAATTTAGTAAGGAGTAGGTAGGAGCAAATGATCTTTCTAACTTTGCCTTTATATGCTATAACAGGTTATGAAGAATATGGCGGAGAGCATGCAGCATAAAGTAAGAGATAATCTGCTCGCCGATTACACTAAATTCAAGAAGGAAAACTACAAAAATATTCCGCCTCCACAATAAGTTAAGACTTTTGCTCAAAAAGGAGGAGAAGAGCGAAAATAAGATAAACAAGAAAAATACTGAAACACTCTTAGCTCGGTGTGAATTTTCCTTTTTATGGCCTTTTGTATTTGTTCAACTAATCAAGCTAACAATAAAATTATTGGTGTATAGTATACTTTGTTAATTAGTGATATCGTGTACGCAAAGGCAAGTATGAAGTGAGATTACTACTTACAAGCACACTTGAGGAAACTTATCCGAATTCATAATTTTCTTGATGAAATTATTTGAGGAAAGTGCTTAATCTTCACTTTTAAAGAAATAGTTTCTCTCCCTTTTTTTTAACCTTCAGAACAACTCTCGATGAAAAAAGTGTATTCTTGTTAGGCAGAGAGAAGACCCTATATAGTTGAGAGTTTTATAACTTTATTTACGCGTTTCATCAAGCTGTAAAAATGGGAAAATTTTAAACCGGTTAGTAACTCCCACATCCAATAGGATTTAACCTTTATTTTTAATTAATTTTATTAACCAAATTAAAAGTCATGTGAGCCACAATTTACATTCTCTCATTTGGCACACGTCCATTCTCTTAATGGTTTAATAAACATTCCAACTGTCATGTGAACAATTCATGCTAAAATCCTTCCTTCACTGGAAACATCATTCAATGTTACCAAGTAAATCAACTAATACGAGTCATGACAGTAGCATATCATTTATTGGATGTAGTCTCTTCCATGTACTACAATATTAGTGTCACGATCCAAATTTTCCTAAGGTCATGATGGCGCCGGAACATCATCTTCAGGCAAGCCAATCATTAATTAATTGAAGCAATTTTTGATTTTTAACATTTATGAAAAAAAAATATTTCCTTTCACTTTATTACATATTAATTAAATAAAATTTGTTGAATAAAACATTGATTTAAATATTACAATTAGAAAACATATCCCAACACATCCCAGAACCCGGTGTCACAAGTACATGAGCAATTTCTAAGAATTTATACAATCATCACAAAACTTGTCCGAAATACAAGATGGACTAGGAAATTTAAAATGAAAATAAATACAGAACGAGGGAGACTCTGTCAGCTGCGGATCGCTTTCGGATGATGCAGCTCGCCTAAGTCCCCGAATCCTCCACATTGCTATGAAAGTACCTGTGCAATAAAAATGCACAGCAAGTGTAGCATGAGTACAAAAACAATATGTACTCAGTAAGTCGCCCGCCTAACCTCAAAGAGGTAGTGACAAGAGGTCGAATTAGACACTCATTAAGGGCCGGCGAATTAATTAACAGTATCAGATAAACACAATAGGCATGTGAAGGTAGTAAAACATCATATATATAAGGCACTAAAATTCAAGTAAATACTGGAGATAAACAACCAGTTACCACTTTCTCATTATTTTTCAAAATATCTTAAATAAATAATTTCCTCTTTGTTTTCCCCCAAATATGATAATCCACAATTTCTTCTTTATTTTCCTCCAAATATATTATCACTTCAAAAATCATGAAAAATATTTAACAATTTAACATGCGCATACGAGATAAGGACAACCGGTCTGGCTGTCATAATAATCAACTCTGTGCACTGCAGAGGATCGAACGGCCCGTACCAAAAGTGTACCTCTCAATAAAATACTCATGTCTATGCACTGCCGAGGATTGAATGGCCCGTACCAAAAGTTCATCTCTCAATATAATAATCCTCTCTATGCACTGCCGAAGATCGAACGGCCCGTCCCATAAGTGCACCTCTCAATATAATAATCATGTCTATGCACTGCCGATGATCGAACGGCCCGCACCAAAAGTACATTTTAAATCCGCTGTGGCGTACGTCCCGCTCCCATGAGAGTAGGGGAAATAATACTCCGCTCGCGGAATGTAAATTGCGAAGCGGTCACATGCAGACATGCACAATCAACAATCCATCCTGAATACGTCGGGAACACAAATACTCAAATAAATGACCGATTCTTTTTTAAAAACCACAAATAGTATTTAAATCCCTTTTTCAAAATTCACTTGCCGAGTTTATAACGTTTAATAACACAACCTTATTCGGAAATATAATTCCCACGAAGGAAATAAATTCTCTTCTTAGATGATTTAGAAAATAAACTCTAATCTTCCTTAGTCATTAAATTACATTTTCGATTATATTAGCGGTCTAATATCACAGACAAGATCACAGGTACAACAGGTAAGGCATGCTAGTGGGTCCTAGGCTAACCGTACATGGCATAATAGTAGCTACGCACGGACTCCCGTCACCTCGTGCGTACGTAACCCCCGAAGATAATAGATGTACTTAATTAATTCATCTAGGGGGATAATTCCCCCTCACAAAGTTAGAAAGAAGACTTACCTCGCTCCGAGATTCCATAACCGGCCTCCAAGCCCTTCCGATGACTCCAAACGGACGCACTACGCCCCAAAACTATCCAAACAACGACAACCCAATGAAAATATACTCTAATATTTGCAACAATTCCAAATTATATAATTTCCCAACCCCGCTTAATGAAATGACCAAAATACCCTCGAGCCCACGTGCCCGGAATATGAAATTTCTCGAAGATATATTCTACCCATAGCCTTACTAACTCAATTATATAATTTACTCAAATATTCATGCTCAATTCGTTGCTAAAATTCAAATTTCCATTTTCTAGGTTTCTTCAATATTTTCCAAATTCCTACCAATTTCCATGCATATAATCTTGTATTTAACTTAGAGGCATGAAGGAGTTACTTACCTTGACATTGCATGAAGGAATCCTCTCTTTTAAGCCTCCCAAAATCGCCTAAGCCCAAGAAGAAATAAAGACAAATGAACCAAAATCCTTGTTTTAAAACATTCTGCCTAGGCCAATTTCTGCACCTGCGGCCCCCTTATCGCACCTGCGCTTCCGCAGGTGCGCCCAAATCTTCCGCACCTGCGGCCTCCTTGGCTCCAACCCAAAATCGCACCAGCGGCCCCCTTATCGCACTTGCGCTTCCGCTGGTGCACCCAAATCTTCCGCACCTGCGGCCTCCTTGGCTCCAGCCCAAAATCGTACCTGCGGAGCCCTTAGGCGCACCTGCGGCCAAATCCTTGCAGGTGCGGATCACACCAGATGACAGCAATTCCAGCCTTCTTCACACTCTCAACTTGATCCGTTAACCACCCGAAATCCACCCGAGGCCCCCGGGACCCCGTCCAATCATACCATCCTGTTCCAAAACATAATGCGGACTTGCTTGAGGCCTCAAATCACATCAAACAACGTCGAAACCACGAATCACACTCAAATCCCAACTTTATGAACTTAGAAATTTCCAACTTCTACATCCAATGCCGAAACCTATCAAATCACGCCCGATTGACCCCAAATATTGCGCACAAGTCATATTCAACATTACGGACCTGCTCTAACTTCCGAAATCGCATTCCAACCTCGATATCAAAACTTCCACTTCCGGCGGATTTCTCAAAAACCTTCAAATTTTTATCTTTAGCCAAATGACTTCAAAATGACCTACGGACATCCAAATTCACTTCCGATCACGCTCCCAACTCCAGAATCGCCATACGAAGTTGTTCCCAGACTTGGAATCCCAAAGGGATATCAATAACTCTGAAATGCACTTCAAGCTCAAATTTATGAAATTCTTCAAAACTGCTAACTTCCACAATATGCACCGAAACGCTCCCGGGTTGTCCAAAATCCGATCCGGGCATACGCCCAAGTCCGAAATCATCATACGAACCTGCAGGAACCTTCAAATCCTGATTGTGAGGTCGTTTACTCAAAGTTCCAATCTTAGTTGATCTTCCAACCTAAGGCTTCTGAAATGAGAATTTTCTTTCCAAATCAACTCTAAACTTCCCGAAATTCAATTCCGACCACACCCACGGGTCATAATACCTGAAATGGAGCTGCTCACGACTTCAAACCGCTGCGCGACACGCTAGAGCCCAAAACAACCGGTCGGGTCGTTATATTCTCCCCCACTTAAACCGACGTTGGTCCTCGAACGTGTCAAGAACTTCTCTGGGGTTATCCAAAATCACAGTTTAACACCTCGAGCACCTACCCGTGCTACTGCAACACAGTTGAGTACATTAGCTTAATCAAATCTGAAGATTCTTCTTTTATCCATATAATAAGCTCAAAACCTAGTTCCAACACTTGAAAATTTTCTCTGCCAGGCCTAGTTCCAATATATAAACACTGCATTGACTACCACACAACATACCAGAACATGACTGCATACCTTTGTTGAATTAGCACCATGCACCGCATACCACATCATCTGACCACAATGACATTGCTTGAGCCTTAACAGCCAAAATTTCACGAATCTGGTGCTCCTGATGCACCTCATAACAAATATACAGACATCGTGCCATAATGCTGACGATACCACCACAACGGAGGAAATGTGCATAAATTCATACCCAACTGCAGAGTTAACAAATCCTTGAATACCTCATCTTGACTAGAATCATCACTTCATTATGAACCTGAATAGTGGTATTTGTTCTTCAATATACACTTCACATAACCGTATCGCACTGATCCCTGATCCGAAAATCTCGTCTCACCTAGTATGAACTGCCCAGACAACAAATCACCCCAAACATGACCAACATCCTCACATGATACATATTGCCAATATGCCATAACTCGAACATGATAAATAAGAAATGACTCAGGAAGGGACTATTCAACTCACGCAACTAATATGAACTTTTCTCAGAAATTAGGGAATAAAACACAAGTAAAATAAATACACATTAACCCTTCTCATCATCACACTGTTGCGGCGTGCAACCCGATCCAAATAACATACCCGTGGCGGTGTGCCACCCGATCCCATCATAAAACTCACATAAGGAAATACACACGGAGCTGAATCGCTCACTATTACCCAAATTACTGAATATCGATCATAAGCACGCTAAGTGTATAATGTCATCTTGGGGAGACTGATAAAGCCATATGCTTACAAAACGCAAGCACAACTGAGGTGCGATATATATATATATACTCTGGATCTCAAGAGCCATCCTGCTCACATAACATCATCACTACGTGGGACCTCAACACATAAGGAATTATCAAGTTGTTTCACAACTCACACGGCACAATCATAATAACACATGAATTCGACGAAGACGGAACAACATCCACTGTTCTAACACCTTTCCATGAAAAGCGCTCTACTGAAATGAACATGTCTGGCTCATACGGAGCCCATAATCATATTTGAATCCATCCACAAACATCGAGTCTACCTTGCTCGCACCAACTAAGCTAATAGCTTTTTCCTGGGTCCATATTAACTCACTTTCTCTCATAATACACGAGAACAACCATCATCACCGGGACAAACACCCCATAATCCATAATCAACTGAATCCAACGTCCTCCAGGCATAGATTCTCTAATAAAAATGTTGCACTTCCTTATACTCAGTCCAAATCTTCAATCCATCAAGTGACTACATGTCACACTTTATTTAATCTTTTCACGGTCATGCTTCCACGACCTTCCACACAAGGCAACAAGACACATCAGGAACCCATGACCAGGGTACAAGGCCTCTTCCACCGAATATCAAATCTCAGGTGACACTGAAGATAACACCAGCTTACTCTGAACTTTCAAATCACTTTTTCTTGTTGTTCCGAGCTCATGACATCCTTATTAACACCAAACCGCAATCTCAATTTTTACTACCAGTTACATACTGCTTACCCTACCTAACATGCCAATATGAGGTAGCGCAAGAATTCCATCATAACTTCTGAAACACCAATAGGGTGAAAACTTATCATATAGAAACCTTTTACTTAACTCAATTCAAGAGTACCATCTCAACACACGAGTGAATTCCCACAATCACCCAACATGCAAATCCTTAAGTAGTCTATACGACCATAAACCCTTCGGGGATTCGCCTAAACCCGACAGGCCATAGAATTCAAATACTCCCTCATGAAATCTGTTACGACAGCCGACAAGCCCCACACACACCGGCACAAACCACATGCATAACTTAATCACATCAAAAGAACTGATCACTGCCGAAAATGTGCCACTTCAACCATGGCTAATTAATCTATTTGCTTTTAATCATCTTCAATTGCCTCAGAAATAATAGCAACTTCCTTCAACTCATAGCAAACTCAATCCTCACTCATCCTGAGTGGCCTTGATTTACGAGACTATGCTGCCTAAATCCTGCAACCCGTCGCATACCCTTCTGATAATCTTTCTACAACTCGGAGTTTATTCCTCTCACTCCTCCAATACTATCTTGCATGCTGAAACATATCATGGAACATTCCAACCATCCTTCTTTTTCTCAGAAGTTACTCTACAAAAGCTCGATTCTCGATCATACTGCTGCATGAAACCCTTAAACACCGCATTCTTGACTTTTGAACTCACTGGGACCGCTATTGAGAGTCACCCACTCTGACTGGCCCCGAATACAATCAACTCCAAGGCTCTCCTAGCACAGGAACACTCTTTTCAATGAAACACGTGACTGCGTCACTATCCTTACAACTCGCCCATGCCTTAAGCATAAATTCTGAATCTTCCAAAGCCTAATCCTGATCCGACAAGGCCGACTCATTCACACATTCCTCAAATTCCACACACAATCTCCATTTTACTCATTTCCCTTAGCTGAGATAACTTGCCAACACGCCGACAATCTGCGCCCCTAAGAGAAGACAACCCTACAACCCAACTGCAGATGGTGGGACTCCCCCACTTAGCCCGAAGCTACTCCTTGCCCTACTCTAGACCCTGCTGAGATCCTTTCTCCTTTGATAACGCGGTCTATCTCAACCATTCCGTCCAATTCTTCCAAATCCTCTTGCTAGCACTCCCCAAATACTCAAATTCTCTATCATCATTCACACATTCCGCCTCCTACCGAATAGCCACTAGAACCCCTAACCGAGACCTGCCAACCCCGCCATCGCTAACCTACTCACAGAAGATAACCCACATGTGAAAATCACCCACGGACACCTTCCAACGATGCTGAAATGCACGCTCTCTGCGACTTCAATACCCCATCCTATGCCCTTCTTCGTTTACCAACTTTACTAGTCCATCCGCTCCTCATGGACATCCATTAAATGCACGACAATATCTTCAAATTCCAAGCTATGTTTTCGCTCCCCCACTTTGCGACTGCTCGACTTCCGCTTCTTACACCTGGTCTCCTAGAAATGGAACCATCGCCTAGTCTCAATTCAATGACTTTCTCTGCAGCTCTTAAACCAGCATATCAGCACAACTTCAAGATTTCCTGAGGTCATCTTTCTCCAGCTGCCTTCATTATCAACACTTATCCGGTACTAAACCACCGCACCTCAGGATCTCTGCCAACCGCATTCTTCAATACTTATTTTCAATACTTTGACCCCACGCAACCGAAGAAACCATAGCACCGCCAAACTTAACACATTCCATTTGATCAATGACGACGACTACACGTCACATGTGTATATCCCATCTCACTTGAAGACACCAAGTCTTACTACTTTATCAACCCCAACCGGACCATTCATAACCCAAATGCCTTTCTTCTGCCTGCACTAGAATACCAAAATCTCGAAATCACACTCTGAGAAGACCTCCCTTCAAACCATTCATCATCCCCAACATACGGGCAAGCATTCTATCATCATATTGACATCGCATGATAACCAATCGCAAGCATCATCACTACCTGAGCATAGCCTTAAGGCTCCCAGAAACACAGCTACTGAGCTGAAACAACATATTATCCTTCTACAGGGCCATAACAATAGCCCCCCACCAACTACACATGGAAACATCTCGAATTACATCTGTAGCACCATTTCAATTCCTCAAATTCCTGATTCATAGCAAGCGCTTCGCGACACGTAAGATTGAGTAACAATAAACTTAGGCATAAGCCTCAAGGGAATCGAATCGCACGATGAGGAATCAAGAAGGGAAGTACTGCTAACAGCTCTGTAGCCTCTCGAAGATAAGTACAGGCGTCCCCGTACCGATCCGTAAGACTCTACTAGACTTGCTCATGACTCGTGAGACCTACGGGAACCTAGCGCTCTTATACCATGTTTGTCACGACACAAATTTCCCTAAGGTTCAGGCAATCCAATCATTAATTAATTGAAACAATTTCTGGTTTTTAACATTTATGAAAAAAAATATTTCCTTTCACTTTATTACATATTAACTAAATAAAATCAATCGAATAAAATAATGATTTAAATATTACAATTTAGTAAACATATCCCAACACATCCCAGAACCCGGTGTTACAAGTACATGAGCAATTTATAAGAATTTATACAATCATCACGAAACCTGTCCGAAATACAAGATGGACTAGGAAATTTAAAATGAAAACAAATACAGAACGAGGGAGACTCTGTCAGCTGCGGATCGCCTCCGGATGATGCAGCTCGCCTAAGTCTCCGAATCCTCCACATTTCTATGAAAGTACATGTGCAAGAAAAATGCACAGCAAGTGTAACATGAGTGCAAAAACAACGTGTACTCAGTAAGTCGCCCGCCAAACCTCAGAGAGGTAGTGACGAGAGGTCGAATTAGACACTCACTAAGGGCCAGCGAATTAATTAACAGTATAAGATGAACACAATAGGCATGTGAAAGTAGTAAAACAGCATATATAAGGCACTGAAATCCAAGTAAATACTGGAAATAAACAATCAGTTACCACTTTCTCATTATTTTCCAAAATATCTTAAATAAACTATTTCCTCTTTGTTTTCCCCCAAATATCATAATCCACAATTTCTTCTTTATTTTCCCCCAAATATCTTATCACTTCAAAAATCATGAAAAACATTTAACAATTTAGCATGCGCACACAGGACAAGGACAACCGGCCTGAGCCGTCATCATAATCAACTCTGTGCACTACCGAGGATCGAACGGCCCGTACCAAAAGTGCACATCTCAATAAAATGCTCATGTCTATGCACTGCTGAGGATCGAACGGCCCGTACAGAAAATGCATCTCTCAATATAATAATCCTCTATGTGCACTGCCGAGGATCGAATGGCCCGTCCTATAAGTGCACCTCTCAATATAATAATCATGTCTATGCACTGCCGAGGATCAAACGGCCCGTACCAAAAGTGCATTTTAAATCCGCCGTGGCATATGGCCTGCTCCCATGAGAGTAGGGGAAATAACACTCCGCTCGCGGAATATAAATTGCGAAGCGGTCACATGCAGACATGCACAATCAACAATCCACCCCGAATACGTCGGGAACACAAATACTCAAGTAAATGATCGATTCTCTTTTAAAAACCACAAATAGTATTTAAATCCCTTTTTCAAAATTCACTTGCCGAGTTTATATAACGTTTAATAACACAACCTTATTCGGAAATACAATTGCCCGCGAAGGAAATAAATTCTCTTCTTAGATGATTTAGAAAATAAACTCTAATCTTCCTTAGTCATTAAATTACTATTTCGATTATATTAGCAGTCTAATATCACAGACAAGATCACAGGTAAAACAGGTAAGGCATGCTAGTGGGTCCTAGGCTACCCGGACATGGCATAATAGTAGCTACGCACGGACTCCCGTCACCTCGTGCGTACGTAGCCCCGGAAGATAATAGCATGTACTTAATTAATTCACCTAGGGGGACAATTCCACCTCACAAGGTTAGAAAGGAGACTTACCTCGCTCCAAGATTCCATAAACGGCCTCCAAGCCCTTCCGATGATTCCAAACGGACGCACAACGCCCCAAAACTATCCAAACAACGGCAACCCAATGAAAATATACTCTAATATTTGAAACAATTCCAAATTATATAATTTCCCAACCCCGCTTAGTGAAATGATCAAAATGCCCTCGAGCCCACGTGCCCGGAATCCGAAATTTCTCGAAGATATATTCTACAATTTACTCAAATATTCATGCTCAATTCGTTGCTAAAATCCAAATTTCCATTTTCTAGGTTTCTTCAATATTTCCCAAATTCCTACCAATTTCCATGCATATAATCTTGTATTTAACTTAGAGTCATGAAGGAGTTACTTACCTTGACATTGCATGAAGGAATCCTCTTTTTGAAGCCTCCCAAAATTGCCTAAGCCCAAGAAGAGATGAAGACAAATGAACCAAAATTCTTGTTTTAAAACATTCTGCCCAGGCTGATTTACGTACCTGCGGCCCCCTTATCGCACCTGCGCTTCCGCAGGTGCGCCCAAATCTTCCGCACCTGCGGCCCCCTTATCGCACCGGTGCTTCCGCAGGTGCGCCCAAATCTTCCGCACCTGCGGCCTCCTTGGCTCCAGACCAAAATCGCACATGCGGTGCCCTTAGCTGCATCTGCGGCTCCGTACCTGCGGCCAAATCCTCGCAGGTGCGGATCACACCAGATGACAGCAATTCTAGCCTTCTTCAAACTCTCAACTTGATCCGTTAACCACCAGGAATCCACCCGAGGCCCCCGGGACCCCGTCCAATCATACCAACATGTTCCAAAACATAATGCGGACTTGCTCGAGGCCTCAAATCACGTCAAACAACATCGAAACCACAAATCGCACTCAAATACCAACTTTATGAACTTAGAAATTTCCAACTTCGATATCCGATGCCGAAACTTATCAAATCACGCCCGATTGACCCCAAATTTTGTGCACAAGTCATGTTCAACATTACGGACCTGCTCCAAATTCTGGAATCTCATTCCAACCTCGATATCAAAACTTCCACTTCCGGTCGGATTTCTCAAAAACCTTCAAATTTCTATCTTTAGCCAAATGACTTCAAAATGACCTACGAACATCCAAATTCACTTCCGATCGCGCTCCCAACTCCAGAATTGCCATACGAAGCTGTTCCCAGACTCGGAATCCCAAACGGATATCAATAACTCTGAAATGCACTTCAAGCTCAAATTTATGAAATTCTTCAAAAATGCGAACTTCCACAATATGCACCGAAACGCTCCCGGGTTTTGCAAAATCCGATCCGGACATACGCCCAAGTCCGAAATCATCATACGAACCTGCAGGAACCTTCAAATCCTGATTCTGAGGTCGTTTACTCAAATTTCCAATCTTAGTTGATCTTCCAACCTAAGGCTTCTGAAATGAGAATTTTCTTTCCAAATCAACCCTAAACTTCCCGAAATTCAATTCCAACCACGCCCACGGGTCATAATACCTGAAATGGAGCTGCTCACGACTTCAAACCACTGCACGACGTGCTAGAGCCCAAAACGACCGGTCGGGTCATTACAATTAGTCTATTTCTCAAATAACAACCTTTAGGAATACATAACGGATCCACCAATAATATCGTAGAATATCTTTATCTAAGATAAAACATGTATCGTTGTTCTCAACATCATGTATAAAAGGGAGACCAAGTAACATCATATACCCATTCTTTCAACATGTTTTATAAATATTTTGGGCAGCAATCCTATCGTCAAAGGATCAGCAATCATAATTTTGGTGCAAATAGGTTCAATTGACACTTTGTGTTTCTGGACTTCTTCTTTGGCGACACAATTATCACAATAATTTTCAGCGGCGAGACAATACTGTCTACCAGTCCAAGTCCTGAAATTAAGTTTCTCAACCAATTAGCCTGAACTGTATCTTCAAAGAATGCCACAAATTCAGCTTCCATGATGGATGCAGCAATACCAGACTGCTTCGCACTCTTCCATGATTTGCTCCTCCGGCTAACATTAACAAATAATCAAATGTAGATTTTCTGGTATCCATACAACTAGCATAATCTGAATATGAATATCCAATCACGTCAAGATGTTCAGATCTTCTATAAGTGAGTATATAATCTTTCGTTCGTTGCAAGTATTGTAGCACTTTATTTGCAGTCTTCCAGTGGTCCATCCCTGGATTACTTTGATATATGCCCAATATTCTAACAACAAAATTGATGTCTGGTCACGTATATGTCTGGGCATACATTAACCTCCCAACTATAGATACATAAGGAATATCTTTCATTTGCATACGTTTCGATTCATTCTTTGGACATTAGCTTAGACTAAATTTATCTCCTTTTTGAATTGGAGTGGGACTTGATGAGAATTTTTTCATTATAAATCTCTCTAACACTTTATTAGTATAGGCTTTCTAAGACAACCCCAATAATTCTTGTGATCTATTTCTGAATATATCTATCCCAATCACATAGGATGCCTCTCTTGTGTCTTTCATTTCAAAGTTGTTAGAAAGAAGCTTCATGGTGGCATGCATTATACCAAGATCATTAGTATCAAGCTAGATTTCATCAACATACAAGACTAACACAATCAACTTACCCACTCTGACCTTCAGATATATATATATAT
>ML398204.1:0-43616 GCA_005239525.1 Nicotiana knightiana
GATTCTACGCTAAAATACTACACTTTACTACGCTAAAAGTCTCTACATTTTACTACGCTAAAAAAATAAACTAAACTAAATATAAACAACAAATACATTTTAATCACAAATAAAACACAAATATATAAGTCCGGATATTAACAAACAAATTTATTTCACAATTTTATATTTTTTTATACAACACTACTATTTAAGTTCGGATAAATGTAACATACTAGTTTCGCAAATAAAACACAAAACGAAATAGAACACATTGAAATCAACTAATATGCATTATTATAAAAGTTTCAACATAAAATAAAGCGAAATACCTTCAGTTAGTGTTTTCGGAAAGCAAATTGGTAGAAAATTTGACTCCAAAAGAGTGAACCCACAACAATACGATGCTCTACTCCAAAGTGGGACCTACGTTCTACACCTTTTGTGTGAAGGGGGGCCCCAATTTGTTTTTTACTATAACGAGGGGGGGGGTGTTGCAGAAATATAGAAAAGCAAAGTCAATTATATTTTAGAATCAGATGCCTTTACAACCTGTATTCCCCTCCTTTATATAGGAGTTTCCTATAACGTACAACTCTTGCTATGGATGCTCATTAATGACTAATTACGACATTAATGAAGCATTACAAAGGATAACGGTAATTGGGATACGGTTACATAACGTTCGAGTATCAATTGTGGGTCTTTGAATCTGCCCGTAGCTTTGTCTAGATTCATTCTGGCCGTGCCTCTCTCCTGTTTTGATCAGGTTGAGTTTCCCGTGGCTGATAAGCTCGAGGGTTTACTGAATCGTGCCTCTTTGTTCCGTACCTCTTCAAAGAATCACATCCAGCTATCTCGTTTTCCTGTGTCCACGTGACTGGCTGAGTTGTCAAAAGCTGGCTTACGTATGAAACTTTTTTTTACCAATACAGATAGTCCCCCCACTTATCATATATTTACCGATTAATATTTGGTAAGTGAATATTCATTTATGGCGGGAATATTTTGCCTCCGCTTTTCCTCGAATCATTATATCCTTCTCTGCACCATAGGAGTCATTTGTCACTTCCATTTAATGCTCATACCACGTGTCCTTTTCGGATTGGTTCTGCATTTACTCGGCACCTTTTAGGGCTTTTTGCGGCTGTGCCAGTCCCAAAGTGACATCTCCAATTATGACTTTTCATCATTATTTTTCTTTTTTTTTCCATGTTTGATGGTTGTCTTCAAGTATAAATACCTTTCTTCTTTTCTTTTCTTCCACGGAACACTTTTCTAACTTTGTATTTGTAAAGAACTTTCTTCTTGCCTTTGTAAACATGTCTTCTTCAAACCAACCTCAAGGAGTAATAGATATTGAAAGTTTAACACCATCTTCTGATCTGACTAGGATTCAGAGAGGTAGTAGACTTAGAAGTCTAGGATCCACTCCTTTGAGGGGCTCTTCTTCTTCTCAGATAGTTCCTTCTCCTTCCACTAGATCTCTAGTTTCTCCAAGGTTTAGGGTTTCTCGGTCTTTGTCTAGAGGTAGAGGCGAACGCCTTCGTGAACCTGGAGTCAATGAAATTGTCCCTGCTGAGTTTGTTTTTGCTAGGGATAGTTAAGTTCTTGTAGACCAATCCTCTTCTCTCGAAAGTGTCGAAAGATATTCAACCTTTATAACTGAGGGTCAGATTTTCCTTGTTCGTAGGGAGTGCTTTTGGAGGTCTGACTTCCCTGTCTATATTCCGAATAGTAATCAAAGAATAATGTCTTACAATACGGGATATTCTTTTGTTTATACGTATCCTTTCACTCTAGGGTTTAGACCCCCCATTGACCTAGTCATAATTGAGTTTTTCCGTTTTTTCAATATCTGCTTAGAACAAGTTGGTCCACTTGTGTGGCGAGTTGTCGCATGTCTTAGAAGTTTGGCTATTTAATAATGGCATCTAGAAAATTACGACCATATTTTCAATGTCACCCAATCACCGTTGTGACTTCATATCCTTTAAGAAATATTCTGCATAAACAAGAATTGTCAGGAAGATTAGCCAAGTGGGCCATAGAATTAAGTGAGCATGAAATAATCTATCAGCCTAGGACTGCAATTAAATCTTAAATACTAGCTGATTTTGTTGATGACTTTAGTAATAGCATTATTCCTGAAGTAGAAAAAGAGTTACAACTTTTTAACGGTGCTAATCCGGGTCTATGGACCCTATTCACCGATGGCTCCTCAAAGATAAAAGGTGCCGGCTTAGGCATAGTCTTAATATCACCCACGGATGAAAAGACACGGCAAGCTATCAAGTGTTATCCTATAACTAACAATGAATCAGAGTACAAAGCTGTTATTGCAGGGCTTGAACTCGCACGGGAACTCTCAATCGAGCAAATCGTGATCAACAACGACTCCCAACTGGTAGTAAATCAGATGTAGGGGACTTACATCGCTCAAGAGTCTCGAATGCAACAATATCTTGAAAAATCACGAGAGCTCGTGAGACAATTCAAAACATGGAAGGTAATACAAATACCTAGAGAGGAAAATGCAGAAGCAGATGCATTAGCTAACCTCGCAGCAGTCACGGAAGTAACAAACAAAGACAATGCGATTGTCATCCATCTATTCCACTCAACGATCGACCAGGGCAGGAATGAGGTAACTTTCAACAACTTAACCTGGGACTGGAGAAGCGAAATTCTTAATTTTTTGAAGAATGGCACCGTACCTGAAGACAGGAAAGAAGCTCAAGCACTTTGCCGCAAAGCTGCACGGTACTGCCTTATTCGCAACTCACTTTATCGTAAGATGTTCGGAGGACCCCTAGCTAAAAGCCTCGGACCTAACCAAACGAAGTTTGTGATGAAAGAAGTCCATGTAGGACACTGTGGAAATCATACAGGAGCAAGATCCTTGGTAAAAACCTTAATCAGAGCTGGGTATTATTGGCCCAAGATGGAAGAAGAAGCCGAGAACTTCGTACCTAAATGCGACAGGTGCCAAAGGTTCGCCAATAACATGCATCGACCAGCAGAATTAATACATCTAGTTATATCACCATGGCCCTTTATGTAATGGGGTATGGACATAGTAGGACCTCTTCCCCCGGCTAAAGGACATGTACGATTTTTACTTATATTAACCGACTACTTTACAAAATAGGTAGAGGGAGAACTATTCAAACAGGTGTGAGAAAAGGAAGTAAAAAGCTTCTTATGGCGAAACATAATATGCCACTTTGGTATACCAAGGGAGATCGTGTGTAATAATGGCCCACAATTCATAGGCTCACAAATCATAGAATTCTTCGAAAGTTGGCAAATCAAATGGATCACTTCAACACCATATCATCCCGTGGCTAACGATCGTGCGGAATCAACGAATAAGATCATCGTCAACAACCTGAAGAAGTGGCTAGATAAATCCAAGGGAAATTGGCCTGACGAGTTACCAGCGGTGCTATGGGCATACAGAGCAACTTCAAAAATAGCCACGGGAGAGACTCCGTTCGCACTTGTCTATGGTTCAGAAACCTTAATACCTATGGAAATCGACGAGCCAAGCATAAGGTTCATGACAACTACGGGAGAAGCAAACGACGATGAATTAAGGACTAATCTGGACCTGCAGGGAAGCAACATTAATACGGATGGCAGCCCCCAAAAACAAATAATTGAGCGCTACTATAACCGCAAAGCCCATCTTCGGTACTTCAAGATTGGGGACTTCGTCCTCAAAAAAGTATCTCAATCAACGAAGGAAGCAGGCGCATGAAAGTTAAATCCAAACTGGGAAGGACCCTACAAAGTCCGAGGCATAGCTGGGAAGGGCGCCTATGAGTTGGAAGTTATGGACGGCAGAGTTCTACGAACAAGCTGGAACGCCATCCACCTGAAAAAGTATTACTTCTAAGGAAAAGAAGTACCCCCGGTCAGGTATCACACGTTCGATTTTATTTTGAACATTTAAAATATTTACTAACTTTTTTAGATGATAGGCATAAAGCTAACCCATCACTAGATGATGATATTAGACCTGCAAAGACGCGAGGAAATAACACAATTCCCGGTCTAGGGTTACACTTTCTGATGGACGTTTTAAAGGGTTAGCAGTCATCATCTAAAAAACTATATACCTTCGAGTATAGAATGTTTTTCCTTTTCAGGATAAGGACCACAAGGAAGGAATAATCAAGTGCTCGATATCTCATTCTTCAAAGCTCAAACACTTGGGAGACTATACAGTATGGAAGGCTAAGACGAAGCAAAGAAGACTATCAGAAAGTCAAAAGNTAAAAAGACAAGTGATACGAGCAGAATCGAAATAGATCAAAAGAGTCATCCAAATACAAAGCCTAATGCAAAAATGCAAAAAACCTTCGAACATGTTCAGGTTGAAAGGAAAAATATTAGTCACGAGGAAGAAATGTACATCTCTATACTTATTCAAAACTGTTGTAACAAAAACAGTTAGGGGTAAAAGATCATCATCAGTGTACTCATTCAAAAAATGTTATTATTAAAAACAGTTACGAAATCTTTGTACTCATATAAAAAAGTGTTATCAAATAAAACAATTATGGATGAACGATCAAAATCGTTGTATTTGTTCAGAAAACTATTATAAAATAAAACAGTTACGGATAAGAAAACATTTTTCTCGTACTTATTAGAAAACTGTTTCCAACAAAAATAGTTGCAGGTAAAAACCCCAATTCTTATAATAACTGTTACTAATGAAAAATAGTTGCTCCCTTGTATTTACTCGAAAAAACTGTTACCTATGAAAAAAAGTTACGAAATACAAGTATATATCAAATCTGTTAAATAAAACAGCTGCAACATGAGTCTTAGACGATAATCGTAAACACATGTAAAATGTCGTGGAAGTTCAAACAAAAAACTTCCTTTAGAAGCATTTCTAAACATGTGAAAAATTACTATCACTTTATTGCATTACTGTGAAGTTGAGACGTCTTCTTCATTAAGCATCAATCAAAAAGAGCCCTATCTTATAAATAAATCATATCATAAACAAAGGCTTATATTTTTTACAAACACCGCACCTACTATAAAAAGGTTCGAGTGATTTTAGCATTTTCATGCGAAAGTTTAGAGGTAAAACTAAAAACCTCAAAAAGCAAGACATGCAAAAGACTTAAGAGCAAAACAGAAGCTCGAGACAAAAAAATCATAAATTGCATTCATATCAAAAAGAGCGGCTAAGTAAGAAGTAAGTACTAACTTGTACTTAGCCGCATATAATAATTACATTTTTCTGCCCCTAAGTTGTCAGTTGGGGACTTCAAAGATCCAAATTTACCCCCGATGGAGCTGGGGGTAACCACCAATCCAATAAAAAAACAACGACAAGGAGAACCAATACTTTAATCTTCTTGTGGAGGAGGGATGACTTCTTCATTAACAGGAGGAACAGGAGCTACTTGAGGCGAAGAGGCACAAGCGGCAGAAGTTTCACCATCAGATGGAGAAAGATTAAAACCTTGTTGAGTCTTCTCCATAGCCTCTTTGGTTTTAGCTATTGTAGCGCTGAGGTCGAAACCTTCTTGACTCATCTCTGTCAGTGTATCAAGGCGAGAATTCATATACGCCCAACTTACATCAACAACAGCTGCTTCTTCAAGATCGTTATAATCTTTTGCCCAAATTTGAAGTTCGGCTTTTAACCCATCCTTCTCTGCTTCAGCAGCTTCATGGGTAGCCCTTAGAGGTACGATTGACTCCTCCAAAATTTGGACTCTATTTAATGCATTGCGCAGTTCTTCTTGGGTCCAAGAGAGTGATTGTACGAGCTCGCAAGAATATACCTCCTTCTGCCCTAGTAAATCCTTCAAGTTCGTAATCTCCTCCAAGGCTTGAGATAGTTGTTCAGCAAATGAGGATTCCAGAATGCTCTTATCCTTATCATCCTGGTTTGAAGAAGCCTTCTCCACCGCTAGTTCCGTTGCCGTAATCCTCAGTTGTCTTTTCAAGGTATTCATCTCCTCTTCTAAGGCATCCATATCAATTCTCAAGCTATCATACTGTGCCCTTAGATTACCAATATGAGCCTGCAGTTCTCTTGTTTCTTGATCCGAATTCGAGATCCTCTTCATAAGCTCCATACCAATAAGGTTGATCTACAAGAAGCAAACCAATTAGATATGATAAATTATTTAGACATGGTAAAATTCACATGTGGAAATAGAATTGCACCGTACCTTCAAGGAGGTATACATCACTTCATTGGCCTAAGTAAGGGCGATATGGCTAGCTAGCTAGCTTGGTTTTCTTCGTGGGACCTATCAAAGGTTTGATCCATACCTCGGGCTCACCCCTCTTCTTGAAAAGAATTCCCTCAGCTAGAACCTCTATCATCACCCTCCGCATCTCCCTGCTGGAAGACCCTACTTCTCTAATGGAAGGCATGGAAGCAGGCACAGATGGGACAGCAGCAGGCACTGAGGGTTGGGGAACTGAAGAAGTCACAGGAAAAATAGCAGGCACGGAAGATTGAAGAATTGAGGAAACCGTAGGTAAAGATACGGTAGAAACCGTAATAGCTAAAGGAACATCATCAGGAGCAAGATCAAAACCTTCATGGAACAAGTACTAAACAGAATCATGAACAGGGGACTGTGAAACATTTTCAGAGGTTAAGGGTCTAACTGTAGACACGGAAGGCAAAGTCATGGGTGTAGACTCGTCGTCCAAAAGCACCCGCCTTCTCCATGAACTGTGCACCAAAGCACCCTCATTTTCTTCTTCTTCTTCTTCAGAATGGGACTCAAACATTTTCCTCTTTGAGGAAGACGAACTAACAATAATCTCTTGGGCCTGGGCCAGAGACATATTTGGAACAGACGAAGCAGACACCCCACAGACAGAAAACCCTATCAAAAAGGGGAAGATTAAGCGAGAATAAAAGAAGGCTCTAGCAAGAAAAAAAGTAAAAAACTTCACTTATCGTGGGTCTTTACATGCCAACCGTACTTCCCAGCGAAGTACTTCCAAGACCTTTCTTCTAATGGAGCGACAGACAACAAATTTTCTACCCAGTCACGGATACCGAAGACATTCTCAACAGTACCCATGATTGCTGGAAGAAGAAGAAAGATACGGTGTTAATAAAACATTTCAAAGAAAAATAAATGCGAACTAAAAATGTACTTACGTGCACGATTCCACTTCTCAGGGAAGGGAAGATTCGCTTCACCCACTAAACCAGGAGTAGGAACAACGACATACCGGAGGTACCAACCTCTGTCCTTGTCATCATCTAGGGTTACCAACACTCTCTTACTTAGAGCAGCTAGAGTAAAAAGCCCTTGACAAAACAGGATAGGAGAGTAAAGATGAATAAGATGGTTGAAAGTAAAAGGAACTGAGGCTAAAGAAGATAAACTCCTATGACATGCGACCACTCTCCACACAACCGGACCAACTTGTCCCAAACAAATATCGAAGAAATGACAGAACTCAATTATGACTGGATTAATGGGAGGTCTAAACCCTAGTGTAAAATGATACGTATAAACAATAAGACGTTATTCTTTGATTACCATTCAGAATATAAACAGGGAAATTAGACCTCCAAGAATAATCCCTACGAACCAGGGAAATATGGCCCTCAGTAATAAGGGTTGGATACCTCCCAACTGTCTAAAGAAGAAGCCTAGTCTACAAGAACTGGGTTTTCCCTAGTAAACACAAATTCAGCGGGAATAATTTCATCAACTTTAGGTTCACGAAGATGATCGTCTTTACCTCTAGATGAAGAACGAGAAGACTTATCCCTAGGAGAAACTAAAGACCTAGCGGAAGGAGGAGAAATTATATGAGAGGAAGAAGAACCTCTGGAAGGAGTGGATCCTAAACTCCTTAATCTACCGCCCCTTCAACTCCTAGTCGGAGTAGAAGAAAGCGTTAAGTTTCCCACATCTATTATTCTTTTAGGTTGATTTGATGAAGACATGTTTACAAAGGCAATGGAAAATTCTTTACAAACAAAGGAGACAAGTTATAATATGTTTTGTGGAAGTAAAGAAATGAAGAAGGGTATTTATACTTGAAGACGACCGTCAAAAATGGGAAAAATAATGATGAAAAGTCATAATTAAAGGTGTCACTTCGGGACTGACGCAGCCGCAAAAGCCCTAAAAGGTGCCGAGTAAATGCAGAACTAATCAGAGAAGGACACGTGGTGTGAGCATTAAATGGAAGTGACAAATGACGCCTATGTTCATAAAAAGATGCGATGTTTCGAGGAAAAGCGGCGAAAAATATTCCCGCCATAAATGAATATCCACTTACCAAATATTAATCGATAAATATATGGTAAGTGGGGGGACAATCTGTATTGGTAAAAAGGAGTTTCACACGTAAGCCAACTCTTGACAACTCAGTCAATTATGTGGACACATGAGAATGCGACAACTGGATGTGATTCTTTGAAGAGGTACGGAACAAAGAGGAACGATTCAATAAACCCTCGAGCTCATCAGCCACGGGAAACATGCTCTAATCGAGACAAGGAAGGGACACGGTCAGAGTGAATCTAGATAGAGTTACAGATAGATTTAGGAATCCCTAATAAAAAGCCCAGACGTTATGTAACCTTCACATAACTGTTACGGTTGCCCTTGGTAACGCCTCATTAATATAATAATTAGTCATTAATGAGCAATTATTGCAAGAACCAAACTTTATATTAAGAAACCTGTATTGGTAAAAAATAGTTTTACACGTAAACCAGCGTTTGACAACTCAGCCAGTCACGTGGACACAGTAAAACGAAATAGTTGGATGTGATTCTTTGAAGAGGTACGGTACAAAGAGGCACGATTCAGTAAACCCAAGAACTTATCAGCCAAGGGAAACTCAACTTGATCAAAACGGGAGAGAGGCACGGTCAAAATGAATCTAGACAAAGCTACAGGCAGATTCAAGGACCCACAATTGATTACTCGAACGTTATGTAACCAAACCCCAATTACCGTTATCCTTTGTAACGCCTCATTAATGTCATAATTGGTCATTAATGAGTAACCATATCAAGATTCTTATGTTATAAGAATCTCCTATATAAGGGAGGAGAAGACAACTTGTAAAGGCATCTGATTCTCGAATACAATCAACTTCGATTTTCTATATTTCTGCAATATTTTCTATTATTCATTTTTCTCCAGTACCTTGATTATCAGTAACCCGTATTCATCTTAAAAATAAGCTTTAGTCAAAGGGTCTAATTCTTTGGTTAAACAAATTTGTTCCGTTACCAGGAATCTGATAATCTTTGTTTACTTTTCAAGTGATATCCTCTGAATTATGTCAAACCCCAACGACAACAACCAGCAAAGGAGTGGAACCCTAGTTCCATCGCCTTCAGGAACCCCACGTGGTTCGACGGAATAATCCCTAGAAAGATCTAATAACAACAATGCTGATAATGGTCAAACTGTGGAACAAGATCATGTAAAGCAAATGATTGCAGAGTATGTGAGCCAAGCTTTGCAAGAATTTGCGAGAGGGTTACCGGCAGCGTTACCTACACCACCAACGCCACCCCCAATAACACCATCACCATGGAAAATCCTCAATCTGGGTTGGCAAACTCAGGAAGAGGAGATACTCCTAATGAATCTCTCGAAACGAGACCAGGTATATCTAATAACTCAGAATTACAAAATTTATTGCTAACCATGCATAAACAGATGAAGGAGAAGAACGATCGCATTGAACAAATTCCTGCAGTACTACCAATCATCAAAGGCATCGATGTTGATAGATATTCTCAACAACTTTGGAAGCCAAGTGCAGCACCCTTGCCTATACCCAAGAAGTTTAAAATGCCCGACGTTCCCAAATATGATGGGACAACTGACCCATGCGACCATGTGACTGCTTCAACTACTGGGGTAAAAGGCAACGACTTAACGAAACAAGAGATTGAAAGTCCTTGTCAAAAAATTTGGGGAAACACTTATCAAAGGGGCCCTAACCTGGTATTCTCTTCTCCCTGAAAATTCTATTGACTCTTTTGCTGAGCTTGCAGATTTGTTTATAAAAGCACACTCTGGTGCACAAAAAGTTGAGAAGACAATGGAGACATATTCAAAATAAAACAAGGAGACACGGAACTACTACGTGTGTTTGTAGACAGGTTTCAAAGAGAAAGAATGCAGTTACCCAGGATGCCTGATAATTGGGCAGCCTTGGCATTTGCAAGCAACCTGAACGATAAAAGCTCAGAAGCCACGAGGCGACTTAAGGAGAGTCTAAGAGAATTCCCCGCTACAACATGGAATAATGTATATAACAGGTACAATACTAAACTCAGAATAGAAGAAGATATCATTGCTCGTTCGAGAGATGAAGATCATTCCAGATCNCAGGATGCCTGATAATTGGGCAGCCTTGGCATTTGCAAGCAACCTGAACGATAAAAGCTCAGAAGCCACGAGGCGACTTAAGGAGAGTCTAAGAGAATTCCCCGCTACAACATGGAATAATGTATATAACAGGTACAATACTAAACTCAGAATAGAAGAAGATATCATTGCTCGTTCGAGAGATGAATATCATTCCAGATCTAGACGTCCTGAATCAGATAGAAGATCAGGTAAAAACAGGTACGATCCTTACATAGGACCCTCGGAACGCGATATACGCCCCAGGTTTGAAAACACTAGGTCAGACTATGGACCACAAGGAAGAGATGTAGTCTCATCCTCGTCTAGATCCATAAAAGATCGAGATGACCGACCTAGAGGTAGTACTCAAATTGGGGATCATACCTTTAATGTAAGAACTACTGAACTTGTCTCAATATTGAGGAACATGGGAGACAAGGTTAAGTGGCCTAAAGAGATGTGGTCAAATCTAAGTAGAAGAAACCCAGATCACTGGTGTGAATTTCACAACGATCATGGGCACAAAACTGCAGATTGCAGATTCTTACAAGGTGAAGTAGAAAATTTGTTAAAACATGGCTATTTAACAGAATTGTTAAAACGGAGTGATTTGCAAAACAACCACAAAGTTCACAATTACACATGGGAAATAGGCTCGTGGAGAAGATGATATAACCTTCGATGATGCAAATATCAGCGGATTAGTACTTCCGCACAATGATGCTATGGTAATATCTCTACTTATTCATGACACTAACGTAAAAAGAGTGTTGATTGATCCAGGAAGTTCAGTCAATATCATTTTGCTAAGAGTCCTGGAAGAAATTCTACTGGGGAATCAAGTAATCCCAAAGGCACGAGCCATATCAGGGCTTGATAACTCTACGGTTATAACAAAAGGAGAAATTGAGCTTAGCACTTATCCTGAGGGGGTGATCAAAAGTGCCAGGTTCCAAGTCATTGATATTGACATGGCTTATAACGTGATCATTGGAAGGCCATGGATCCACGACATGAAAGAGATACCCTCCATGTTGCATCAGGTAATTAAATTTCCCTCTGAATGGGGGATTCAACAAATCAAAGGAGATCAGCAGGCCACAAGAAATATAAACTATGTGGTACACTACAACAAGAAAATAGAGGTGGAAGAATTACGAGATAAGGTTATTTCCCAAGCAGGTAATACAACCCAAACAAGCATGGAAGAAATTACTACCCAAATAGGTACTGAAGGTATTATTGCTGAAACAGGTACGAAAGAAAATACTTACGAGAAGGAAAATCAAGTTACCACGGAAGGTATACTATACCACAGAGAAACAGATTCCAGACCGGACGTCATTCGTGAACCGGAGGGAGATGAGCACATCAAAACAACTACGGAGGAGCTCGTACCTATTCCATTATCTGAACAAAAGCCTGAGCAGAAAGTGCATATAGGCAAAAGGCTAGGCCCCGCTCGAAGAGGTAAGTTAATTGATTATTTAAAGGCTAACGCAGACTGCTTTACGTGGTCCCACTCAGATATGACATGCATCCCATCAGAAGTGATGACTCATAAACTAAATAAAGATCTATCATTCATACATGTTAAGCAGAAGGAAAGAAAGCAAGGCCCATTCAAGAACCAAGTGATCGATGAAGAGGTACAAAAACTCTTGAAGATTGGTTCGATACGAGAGGTAACGTACCCTAACTGGCTAGATAACACTGTGGTAGTACCTAAAAAGAATGGCAAGTTAAGGGTATGCGTAGATTATACTGATTTAAACAAAGCATGCCCCAAAGATTCATTCCCATTGCCTCATATAGAGCAGATGATTGATGCCACCGCATGTCATGAACTATTAAGCTTTCTAGATGCATATTCTGGTTATAATCAGATTAAAATGGATCCTTTAGACGAGGAAAGAACCTCCTTTATCACGAACATGGGGGCTTATTTTTATAAAGTCATGCCTTTTGGCCTAAATATGCTGGAGCCACCTATCAAAGGCTAGTGACCAAGATGTTCCAAGAGTATCTGGGAAAAACGATGGAGGTTTACATTGATGACATGCTGGTAAAGTCAACACATGAGGAAGATCATTTCCAGCACCTCTCTACTACTTTTGATATTCTATGCAGGTATAATATGAAGTTAAATCAAGAGAAATGCGCTTTTGGAGTGCAATCAAGTACATTTTTGGGTTTCCTTGTGTCAAACAGAGAAATAGAGGTAAATCCCTCTCAAATTAAAGCTATAGAGGAATTACTTGATAGTTTAACAAATAAAAAGGAAGTTCAAAGACTGACAGGGAGAATAACAGCTTTGGGTAGGTTTATTTCTAAATCTTCCGAAAAAAGATTTAAATTCTTCTCAGTTCTCAAAAAGCAGAATCAGTTCGAATGGACTGAGGAATGTTAGCAAGCCCTCAAAAACCTGAAGATTTATCTATCGAAACCACCACTGCTTTCAAATCCAAAAGAAGGGGAAAAATTGTACATCTACCTGGCTGTCTCAGAAATTATGTAAGTGCAGTATTGGTAAGAGAAGAGAAAGGTAAACAATCACCTGTCTATTATGTAAGTAAAACTTTGCTAGATGCTGAGACTAGATATCCACATCTGGAAAAGTTAGCCTTAGCTTTAATAATGGAATCTAGAAAATTATGACCCTATTTTCAATGCCACCCAATCACCATTGTCACCTCATATCCTTTAAGAAATATTCTGCATAAACAAGAATTGTCAAGAGGATTAGCCAAGTGGGCCATATAATTAAGTGAGCATGAAATAATCTATCAGCCTAGGACTACAATTAAGTCTCAAATACCAGCTGATTTTGTTGTTGACTTTAGTAATAGCGTTGTATCTGAAGTAGAAAAAGAGTTACATCTCTTTAACGGTGTTAATCCAGGCCTATGGACCTTGTTCACCGATGGTTCTTCAAATATGAAAGGCGCCGGCTTAGGCATAGTCTTGATATCACCCACGGGTGAAAAGACACGGGAAACTATAAAGTGTTATCCTATCACTAATAATGAAGCAAAGTACGAAGCTGTTATTGCAGGGCTTGAACTCGCACGGGAACTCTCAATCGAGAAAACTGTGATCAACAACGACTCCCAACTAGTAGTAAATCAGATACATGGGACTTATATCGCTCGAGAGACTAGAATGCAACAGTATATTGAAAAAGAACGAGAGCTCGTGAGAAAATTCAAAACATGGAAGGTAATGCAAATACCTAGAGAGGAAAATGCAGAAGAAGATGCATTAGCTAACCTCGCAGCGGTAACGGAAGTAACGAACAAAGACAATACAATTGTCGTTCAACTATTTCATTCAATAATAGACCAGGACAGGAATGAGGTAACTTTCAACAACCTAACCTGGGACTGGAGAAACGAAATTCTTAATTTTTTGTAGAATGGCACCGTACCTGAAAACAGGAAAGCAACTCAAGCACTTCGCCGCAAAGCTGCACGGTACTGCCTTATTCGCAACTCACTTTATCGCAAGATGTTTGGAGGACCCCTAGCTAATTGCGTCGGACCTAACCAAACGGAATTTGTGATGAAAGAAGTCCACAAAGGACACTATGGAAATCACTCAGGGGCGAGATCCTTAGTGAAAACACTAATCAGAGCCGAATACTATTGGCCTAAGATGGAAGAAGAGGCCGAGAATTTCGTATCCAAATGTGACAGATGCCAAAGGTTTGCCAATAACATGCATCGACCAGTGGAATTATTACATCCAATAATATCCCCATGGCCTTTCATGAAATGGGGTATGGACATAGTGAGACCTGTTCCCACAACTAAAAGACTGGTACGATTTTTACTCGTACTAACCGACTATTTTACAAAATGGGTAGAGGCAGAAGCGTTCAAACAAGTGCGAGAAAAGGAAGTTAAAAGCTTCTTATGGTGAAACATAGGCCGCTTTGGAATACCAAAGGAAATCGTGTGTGATAATGGCCCACATTTCATAGGCTCGCAAATCACAGAATTCTTCGAAAGTTGGCAACTTAAGCGGATCACTTCAACGCCGTACCACCCTGTGGATAATGGTCAAGTTGAGTCAACGAATAAGGTCATCATCAACAATCTAAAGAAGTGGCTGGATAAAGCCAAAGGAAATTGGCCTGAAGAGTTACCATCAGTACTATGGGCATACAGAACAACTTCGAAGATCACAGGAGAAACTCCATTCACACTTGTTTATGGCTCAGAAGCCTTAATACCCGTGGAGATTGGCGAACCAAGAATAAGGTTCTCAACAGCCATGGAAGGAGAAAATGAAGACGAATTAAGGATAAACCTGGACCTTCTCGAACCACGGAGAGAAGAAACATTGATATGGATGGAAGCTCAAAAACAAATCATAGAGCGTTAGTACAACCGTAAAGCTCATCTCAGGTACTTTAAAATTGGGGAATTCGTCCTCAAAAAAGTCTTTCAGTCAACAAAAGAAGCGGGTGCAGGAAAGCTAAATCCAAACTAGGAAGGACCTTACAAAATCCGAGTCATAGCTGGGAAATGTGCCTATGAGTTGGAAGCTATGGACGGCAGAGTTCTACCAACAAGTTGGAAACGCCATCCATATAAAGAAGTATAACTTCTAAAAGAAAAGAATACCCACCGTCAGTTATCACACGTTCGATTTTATTTTGAACATTTAAAAATTTTACTAACTTTTTTAGATGATAGTCACAAAGCTAACCCATCACCAGATGATGATATTAGACCTGCAAATATGCGAGGAAATAACACAATTCCCGGTCTAAGGTTCACTTTCTTATGGAAGTTTTAAAAGGGTTAAGCAGTCATCATCTAAAAAACTATATACCTTCGAGTCCGGAATGTTTTTCCTTTTAAGGAAAAGGACCACAAGGAAGGAATAATCAAGTGCTCGAGATTTCATTCTTTAAAGCTCAAACACTTGGGGAACTATACAGTATGGGAGGCTAAGACGAAGAAAATAAGACTATCAAAAAGTCAGAAGCTCGAGCCTGAGAACCATCTACCCAATGAGACAAATGACACGAGCAGAATCGAAAGAAATCAAAAGAGCCATCCAAAGACAAAGCCTAATGCGAAAAGCAAAAACCTTCGAACATATTCAGGTTGAAAGGAAAACTATTAGTCACGAGAAATAAATGTACATCTTTATACTTATTCAAAGCTGTTGTAACAAAAACAGTTAGGGGTAAGAGATCATCATCAATGTACTCATTCAAAAAATTGTTCTCGAATAAAACAGTTATGGATGAAAGATCTAAAACCTTGTATTTGTTCAAGAAACTATTATAAAATAAAAACAACTACGAATAAGAAAATATTTCGCTCGTATTTATTAGAAAACTGTTTCCAAAACAGTTGCGTGTAAAAACCTCAATCTTTATAAAAACTGTTACTAGTAAAAAACCGTTGTTTCCTTGTATTAATATCGAAAAACTGTTACCTACGAAAAATAGTTACGAAATACAAGAGTATATCAAATTTGTTAAACAAAAACAGTTGCAAAAATGAGTTTTAGATGATAATCAAAGACATGTAAAATGTCATGGAAGTTCAAAGAAAAAACTTTCCTTGGAAACATTCTTAAACATGTGTAAAATTCCTATCACTCTATTGCATTATCATGAAGTTGAGACGTCTTCTTCATATCAATTATAAAGGGCCATCTTCCATAAATTATGCCTATTACAAAAAGGCGAACATTTAATATGACACCGTGCCTATTATAAAAAAGGTACGAGTAGTCTAAAGCATTCCACATGCAAAACTCGAAGGTAAAACTAAAACCTCAAAAAAATGAAGCATGCAAAAGGCTTAAAGAGTGAAACAGAAACTCAACAAAAGTCGAACTAACATTTATATATTAAAACGGCTAAAACTAAGTATTAACTTATACTTAGTCGTATAAAATTTTTATATATACAATGTGGTGCCCCTAAGTTGCCATTTGGGGACTTAAAGGAAATCCAAATTTACCCCTGATGGGACAGGGGGTAACCACCAATTGATACAAAGAAAAAGAAAAGAAGGGATAAACCAACTAAATCTTTTCAAGAGAGGGGTTGACTTCAGTGGCAGAAGGAGCGGGAGAAACTAGGGATGAAGAGGAATGAGCGGCTGGAATCTCACCATCAGGTGAAGAGAGGTTATGACCCTGTTGAGCCTTCTCCATGGCTTCCTTAGTTTTGGCTATTTCAGCACTAAGGTCAAAACCCTCTTGACTCATTTCCATCAATGTGTCAAGGCGAGAAATCATATACGCCAGCTCACATCGACAACAACCACCTCTTCCAAATCTTCATAATCCTTTGCCCTCACTTGAAACTCAGCTCTTAACCCGTCCTTCTCCGCCTCCGCAGCTTCATGGGCAGCCCTTAATGGAACAATCGACTCCTCTAAAGTTTGAGCTTTGTCTATAGCCCTACGAAGATCTTCTTGAGTACGAGTGAGTGATTGCACGAGCTCGCCTGAGTATTCCTCCTTCTACCCCAACAAGTTCTTCAAGTCTCTAATTTCCTCTGAGGCACGGGACAGCTGCTCCGCGAATGAAGACTCCAGAACACTCTTATCTTTATCAGCTTGACTGCAAGAATCCCTCTCCACTGCTAGTTGTGCTGCCATGAGTCTCATCTTCCGCTTTAAGGTACTCCTTTCCTCTTCTAAAGCATCCATGCCAATCCTTAAGCTATCATACTGTGCTCTCCAATTATCAACATCGGCCTGTAACTCTCTTGTCTCTTGGTCCGTGTTTGAAATCCTCTTCATAAGCTCCATGCCTATAAGGTTAATCTACAAGAAATAAACCAGTCAGATATGGTAAATTTCATATACGAGAGTGAAAGAGGATAACTTGCACCATACCTTCAAAGAAGTATGCACGACCTCATTGGCCCATGTAAGAGCACCGTGGCTGGCTAGCTTTGCTTTGTCAGAGGGACCTATCAAAGGATTGAGCCACACTTCGAGCTCACCCGTCTTCTTGAAAAGGTTTCCCTCAGCTGGAACCTCTATTACCACCTGTCGCATCTCTCTGCTGGAAGACCCTACTTCCCTAATGGAAGGCATGGAAGCAGGCGGAGATGGAACAACAACAGGCACAGAAGGTTGAGGAGATGGAGAAGCCATGGGCAAAGCAGCAGGCACAGATAGTTGAAAAGTTGAAGAAGTTACAGGCAAAGAAACAACAGAAGTTGAAATAGCCAAAGGAACAGACGAAACAACTTCTCTCAAAGAAGCAGGAAAGACAGCAATCAAAGGGACGTCGTCAGGAACAAGATCAATACCCTCATGAATAGGGGAATGTGAAACATCATCAAGGACAGGGAGCTCAATCATAGACACGGAAGGCAAGGTTAAGGCTGTAAGCTCATCATCTAAACCATTTTCCTTCTCCGTGGCCTATGCACTAAAGCACCCTCTTCTTCTTCTTCTTCTACGGAACGAGACTCCCTAATCTTCCTCTTCGAGGAAGATGAACCAACAATAATTTCCTGGGCTTGAGCCAAGGACATCTTCGGGATAGATGAAGCAGACACACCATGAGCAGAGAATCCTATCAAAAAGGGAAAAAAGTTAAACGACAAAAAAAAGAGTCTCGAGTAAGGTAGAAGCAAGAACAAGAGATTCACTTACCGTGGGTCTTTACTTGCCAACCGTACCTCCCAGCAAGGTACTGCCAAGATCTCTCTTCAGAAGAAGAAACAGATAACAATTTTCTACCCAATCACTAATACCGGAGACATTCTCAACAATATTCATGATTGCTGAGAGAAGAAAAAAAAATAGATACGGTGTTAAATAAAACATCTCAAGTCAAAACAAGAAAAAGTAAATGTGAGCTAAAGCATACTCACGTGCGCGATTCCACTTCCCAGGGAAGGGCGATTTTCTTTACCCACTAATGTATTGGTAAAAAAGAGTTTCATACGTAAGACAAATTTTGACAACTCAGCCAGTCACATGGACACAGGAAAACACGACAACTGGACGTAACTCTTTGAAGAAGTACGGTACAAAGAGGCACGGTTCAGTAAAGGCACGAACTTATCAGCCAGGGAAATTCAACTTGATCAAAATGGAAGAGAGGCACGGTCAGAATGAATCTAGAAAAAGCTACGGGCAGATTCAAGGACCCACAATTGATTACTCGAACGTTATGTAATTGAACCCCTATTACCGTTATCCTTTGTAACGCCTTATTAATGTCATAATTAGTCATTAATGAGTGACCATAGCAGGAGTCATACGTTATAATAATCTCTTATATAAGGGAGGGGAATACAGCTTGTAAAGGCATCTGATTCTCGAATACAATCAACTTCGACCTTTTATTTCCGCAATATTTTCTATTATTCATTTTTCCTATTATCTTGATTATCAGTAACCCGTATTCATCTTAAAAATAAGCTTTAGTCAAAGAGTCTAATTCTTTGGTTAAACAAATTGGTTCCGTTACGGGAATCTGATAATCTTTGTTACTTTCTAAGTGATATCCTTTGAATTATGTCAAACCCCAACGACAACAACCAGCAAAGAAGTGGAACCCCAGTTCCATCACCTTCAGGAACCCCACGTGGTTCGAGGGAACAATCCCCAGAAAGATCCAATAACAACCATGGTAATAATGATCAAACTGTGGAACAAGATCATGTGAAGAAAATGATTACAGAGTATGTGAGCCAAGCTTTGCAAGAATTTGCGAGAGGATTACCAGCAGCATTTCCTACACCGCCAACGCCACCCCCCAATAACACCATCACCATGGAAAATCCTCAATCTGGGTTGGCAAACTCAGGAAGAGGAGATACTCCTAATGAATCTCTCGAAATGAGACCAGGTATATCTAATAACTTAGAATTACAAAATTTACTGCTAACTATGCATAAACAGATGAAGGAGCAGAACGATCGCATCGAACAAATTCCTGGTGTACCACCTGTCATCAAAGGCATCGATGTTGATAGATATTCTCAACAACCGTGGAAGACAAGTGCGACACACTTTGCCTATACCCAAGAAGTTTAAAATGCCTGACGTTCCCAAATATGATGGAACAACTGACCCACGCGACTATGCGACTGCTTTTACAACTGGGGTAAAAGGCAACGACTTAACGAAATAAGAGATTGAATCAGTCCTTGTAAAAAAAATTGGGGAAACACTTACTAAAGGGGCTCTAACCTGGTATTCTCTTCTCCCTGAAAATTCTATTGACTCTGTTGCTGAGCTTGCAGATTCATTTATAAAAGCACACTCTGGTTCACAAAAAGTTGAGAAGAGAATGGAAGACATATTCAAAATAAAACAAGGAGACACGGAACTACTCCGACAGTTTGTAGATAGGTTTCAACGAGTAAGAATGCAGTTACCAAGGGTTCCTGATAATTGGGCAGCCATGGCATTTGCAAGCAATTTGAACGATAAAAGCTCATAAGCCACCAGGCGACTTAAGGAGAATCTAAGAGAATTCCTCGTCACAACATGGAACGATGTATTTAACAGGTACAACACTAAACTCAGAATAGAAGAAGATATCATTGCTCGTTCGAGAGATGAAGATCATTCCAGATCCAGACGTCCTGAATCAGATAGAAGATCAGGTAAAAATAGGTACGATCCTTACTTAGGACCCTCGGGACGCGAAATCCACCCCAGGTTCGAAAACACTAGGTCGGACTATAGACTACAAGGAAGAGATGTAATCTCATCCTCGTCTAGATCCAGAAAAGATCGAGATGAACGACCTAGAGGTAGTACTCAAATTGGGGATAATACCTTTAATGTAAGTACTACTGAACTTTTCTCAATATTGAAAAACATGGGAGACAAGGTTAAATGGCCCAATGAGATGTGGTCAAATCCAAATAGAAGAAACTAAGATCACTGGTGTGAATTTCACAACGATCATGGGCACAAAACTGCAGATTGCAGATTTTTTACAAGGTGAAGTAGAAAATTTGTTAAAACAGGGCTATTTAACAGAATTGTTTAGTGATAAAGGTAAACAGGCGTATATGAGGAACATGCAGGAGCCCCCAAAGCCTCCCTCTCCAAAACGAACAGTTAACGTAATACACGGGGGTGAAGAAGTAAATTGAGTGATTTGCAAAATAACTACAAAGTTCACAATTACACACGGGAAACGTGCTCGTGGAGAAGACAATATAACCTTCAATGATGCAGATAGCAGTGGATTAATTCTTCTGCACAATGGCGCTCTAGTAATATCTCTACTTATTCATGATACTAACGTGAAAAGAGTGTTGATTGATCTAGGCAGTTCAGTCAATATCATTTTGCTAAGAGTCGTGGAAGAAAGGCTACTGGGGAATCAAGTAATACCAAAAGCACGAGCCATATCCGAGTTTGGTAACTCTATGGTTATAACAAAAGGAGAAATTGAGCTTAACATCTATGCTGAGGGGGTGATCAAAAGAGCTAGGTTCCAAGTCATTGATACTCACATGGCTTATAACGTGATCATTGGAAGGCCATGGATCCACGACATGAAAGCGATACCCTCCACGTTGCATCAGGTAATTAAATTTCCCTCTGAATGGGGGATTCAAAAAATCAAAGGAGATCAGCAGACCGCAAAAGATATAAATTCTGTGGTACACTACAACAAGAAAATAGAGGTGGAAGAATTACGAGATAAGGAAATATCCCAAATAGGTACAAAAGATATTATTGTTGAAACAGGAACGAAAGAAAATACTTACAAGAAGAAGAGTCAAGTCACCACGGAAGGTGTACTATACCACACAGATGCGAATTCTAGACCAGACGTCATTCATGAACCGGAGGAAGATGAGCACATCAAAATAACTACGGAGGAGCTCGAAGCTGTTCCGTTATCTGAACAAAAACCTGAGCAGACAGTGTATATAGGCACGAGGCTAAGCCCCAATCGAAGAGGTAAGTTAATTGATTATTTAAAGGTTAACGCAGCATATTTTGCATGGTCCCACTCAGATATGACAGGCATCCCACTAGAAGTGATGACTCATAAACTAAATGAAGATCTATCCTTCGTACCTGTTAAGCAGAAGAAAAGAAAGCAAGGACCATTCAAGAACCAAGTGATCGACGAAGAGGTACAGAAACTCTTGAAGATTTGTTCGATACGAGAGGCAACGTACCCTAACTGGTTGGCAAGTACCGTGGTAGTACCTAAAAAGAATGGCAAGTGGAAAGTATGCGTAGATTATACTGATTTAAACAAAGCATGCCCCAAAGATTCATTCCCATTGCCTCATATAGATCAAATGATTGATGCTACCGCAGGTCATGAACTATTAAGCTTTCTAGATGCATATTCTGATTATAATAAAATTAAAATGGATCCTTTAGACGATGAAAAAACCTCATTTATCACGAATAGGGGAACTTATTGTTATAAAGTCATGCCTTTTGGCCTAAAAAATGCTGGAGCCACCTATCAAAGGCTAGTGACCAAGATGTTCCAATAACATCTGGGAAAAATGATGGAGGTGTACATCGATGACATGTTGGTAAAATCAACACAAGCACAAGACCATTTCCAGCACCTATCTACTGCTTTTGATATTTTACACAGGTATAATATGAAGTTGAATCATGACAAATGCGCTTTTGGAGTGCAATCAGGCAAATTTTTGGGTTTCCTTGTATCAAACAGAGGAATAGAGGTAAATCCCGCTCAAATTAAAGCCATAGAGGAAATACCTGATGTTGTTACAAATAAAAAGGAGGTTCAAAGACTGATAGGAAGAATAACAGCTTTGGGGAGGTTTATTTCTAGATCTTCCAAAAAAAGTTTTAAATTATTCTCAGTTCTCAAAAAACAGAATCAGTTCAAATGGACTGAAGAATGTCAGCAAGCACTCAAGAACCTAAAGATTTATCTATCGAAACCACCACTGATTTCAAAGCCAAAAGAAGGGGAAATATTGTACATCTACCTGGTTGTCTCAGAAATTGCTGTAACTGCAGTATTGGTAAGAGAAGAAAAAGGTAAACAATCACCTATCTATTATGTAAGTAAAACTTTGATAGATTCTGAGACTAGATATCCACATCTGGAAAAGTTATCTTTAGCTTTAATAATGACATCTAGAAATTACGACCCTATTTTTAATGCCACCCAATCACTGTTGTGACCTCATATCCTTTAAGAAATATTCTGCATAAACAAGAATTGTCATGAAGATTAGCCAAATGGGCCATAGAACTAAGTGAGCATGAGATAATTTATCAGCCAAGGACAGCATTTAAGTCTCAAATACTAGCTAATTTTGTTGCTGAATTTAGTAATGGCATTGTATATTAAGTAGAAAAAGAGTTACAACTCTTTAACAGTGTTAATCCAGGCCTGTGGACCTTGTTCACTGATGGTTCTTCAAATGTAAAAGGCGCTGGCTTAGGCATAGTCTTGATCACCCACGGGTGAAAAGACACGGCAAGCTATAAAGTCTTATCATATCACTAACAATGAAACAGGGTACGAAGCTGTTAGTGCAGGGCTTAAACTTGCACGGGAGCTCTCAATCGAGCAAATTGTGATCAATAAGGATTCCCAACTAGTAGTAAATAAGATACAGGGGACTTACATTGCACGAGAGACTAGAATGCAACAGTATCTTGAAAGAGCACGGGAGCTCGTGAGACAATTCAAAACATGGAAGGTAGTGCAAATACCTAGAGAAGAAAATGCAGAGGCAGATGCATTAGTAACCTCGCAGCAGTCACTGATGTAACGAACAAAGACAATACGATTGTCGTTCTATTATTTCATTCGATAATAGACCAGGACAGTAATGAGGTAACTTTCAACAACCTAACCTGGGACTGGAGAAACAAAATTCTTAATTTTTTGCAGAATGGCACCGTACCTGAAGACAGGAAAGCGGCTCAAACACTACGCCACAAAGCTGCACGACACTACCTTATTCGCAACTTACTTTAACGCAAGATGTTCGGAGGACCCCTAGCTAAATGCCTTGGACCTAACCAAATGGAATTTGTGATGAAATAAGTCCACGAAGGACACTGTGGAAATCACTCAGTGGCGAGATCCTTAGTGAAAACTCTAACTAGAGCTGGATACTATTGGCCTAAGATGGAAGAAGAAGCCGAGAGTTTCGTATCTAAATGTGACAGATGCCAAAGGTTTTCCAATAACATGCATCGACCAGAGGAATTATTACATCCAATAATATCCCTATGGCCTTTCATGAGATGGGGGATGGGTGTAGTAGGACCTTTACCCATAGCTAAAGGTTAGGTACAATTTTTACTCGTACTAACCGACTATTTTACAAAATGGGCAGAGGAAGAAGCGTTCAAACAAGTGCGAGAAAAGGAAGTTAAAATCTTCTTATGGAAAAACATAATATGCCGCTTTAGAATACCAAAGGAAATCATGTGTGATAATGACCCACAATTCATAGGCTCACAAATCACGGAATTCTTCGAAAGTTGGCAAATCAAGCGGATCACTTCAACGCCGTACCACCCCGTGGCTAAGGGTCAAGCTGAGTCAACGAATAAGGTCATCATCAACAATCTAAAGAATCGGCTGGATAAAGCCAAAGGAAACTGGCCTGATGAATTACCAGCGGTACTATGGGCATACAGAACAACCTCAAAAATAGCCACGGGAGAAACTCCGTTCGCACTTGTTTATTGCTCAAAAGCCTTAATACCTGTGGAGATTGGCGAACCAAGCATAAAGTTCTCAACAACCATGGAAGGTGAAAACGACGACGAACTAAGGATCAACCTGGACCTGCTCGAACCACGTAGAGAAGCAGCATTGATACAGATGGCAACTCAAAAATGAATCATAGAGCGCTATTACAACCGTAAAGCTCATCTCGAGTACTTTAAAATTGGGGACTTCGTCCGCAAAAATGTCTTTCAATCAACAAAAGAAGCAGGTGCAGGAAATCTCAATCCAAACTGGGAAAGGCCTTACAAAATCCGAGGGATAGCTGGAAAAGGCGCCTATGAGTTGGAAGCTATGGACGACAGATTCTACCAACAAGCTGGAACGCCATCCATCTAAAGAAGTATTACTTCTGCAAAAAAAGAATAGCCCTCGTCAGGTATCACACGTTCGATTTTATCTTGAATATTTAAAAATTTTACTAACTTTTTTAGATGATAGGCACAAAGCTAACCCATCACCAGATGATGATATTAGACCTGCAAAGACGCGAGGAAATAACACAATTCCCGGTCTAGGGTTACACTTTCTGATGGACGTTTTAAAAGGGGTTAAGCAGTCATCATCTAAAAAACTATATACCTTCGAGTCCGGAATGTTTTTCCTTTTCAGAAAAAGGACCACAAGGAAAGGAATAATCAAGTGCTCGAGATTTCATTCTTCAAAGCTCAAACACTTGGGGGACTATATAGTATGGAAGGCTAAGATGAAGCAAAGAAGACTATCAGAATGTCAAAATCTCGAGCGTAAAGACCCATCTACCCAATGAAGACAAGTGACACGAATAGAATCGAAAGAAATCAAAAGAGCCATCCAAATACAAAGCCTAATTCCAAAAGCAAAAACCTTCGAACATATTCAGGTTGAAAAGCAAAATGTTAGTCATGAGAAAGAAATGTACATCTTTATACTTAGTCAAAACTGTTGTAACAAAAACAGTTAGGGGTAAAAGATCATCATCAATATACTCATTCAAAAAACTGTTCTCGAATAAAACAGTTATGGATGAAAGATCTAAACCCTTGTATTTGTTCAAGAAACTGTTATCAAATAAAAACAATTACAAATAAGAAACAATTTCCCTCGTACTTATTAGAAAACTGTTTCCAAAACAGTTGCGGGTAAAAACCCCAATCTTTATAAAAACTGTTACTAGTGAAAAATAGTTATTTCCTTGTATTAATATCGAAAACTGTTACCTATGGAAAACAGTTACGAAATACAAGAGCATACTAAATCTGTTAAACAAAAACAGTTGCAAGCGTGAGTTTTAGACGATAACCAAACACATGTAAAATTTCATGGAAGTTCAAACAAAAAATTTTCCTTGGAAACATTCTTAAACATGTGTAAAATTCCTATCACTCTATTGCATTATCATGAAGTTGAGACGTCTTCTTCATGTCGATTATAAAAGGCCCTCTTCCATAAACTATGCCTATTACAAAAAGGCACACATTTAATATGACACCGTGCCTATTATAAAAAAGGTACGAGTAGTCTAAAGCATCCCACATGCAAAACTTGAAGGTAAAACCAAAAACCTCGAAAAGTAAAGCATGCAAAAGACTTAAAGAGTGAAACAGAAACTCAACAAAATTCGGACTAACATTTATATATTAAAAAAATAGATAAAACTAAGTATTAACTTATACTTATCCGTATAATATTTTTATATTTACATTGTTGTGCCCGTAAGTTGTCATTTGGGGACTTAAAAGAAAACAAAATTTACCCCCGATGGGACTGGATGTAACCACCAATTAATACAAAGAAAAAGAAAAAAAGGATAAACCAACTAGATCTTTTCAAAGAGAGGGGTTGACTTCAGAGGCAGAAGGAGCGGGAGCAACTGAGGATGAAGAGGCATGAGCGGCTGGAATCTCACCACCAGGTGAAGATAGGTTATGACCTTGTTGAGCCTTCTCCAATTCCTTAGTTTTGGCTATTTCAGCATTAAGGTCAAAACCCTCTTGACTCATATCCATCAATGTGTCAAGGTGAGAATTCATATACGCCCAGCTCACATCGATAGAAACCACCTCTTCCAAATCTTCATAATCTTGTGCCCACACTTGAAGCTCAGCTCTCAGCCCATCCTTCTCCGCCCCCGCAGCTTCATGAGTGACCCTTAATGGAACAATCGACTCTTCTAAAGCTTGAGCTTTGTCTAGAGCCCTTCGAAGATGTTCTTGAGTATGAGTGAGTGATTGCACGAGTTCGCCTGAACACTCTTATCTTTGTCAGCTTGACTGCAAGAATCCCGCTCCACTGCTAGTTCTGTTGCCATAAGTCTCATCTGCCGCTTCAAGGTACTTCTTTCCTCTTCTAAAGCGTCCATGTCAATCCTTAGGCTATCATACTGTGCTTTCCAATTATCAACTTCTACCTGCAACTTTTTTGTCTCTTTGTTTGTTTTTAAAATCCTCTTCATAAGCTCCATGTCTATGAGGTTCATCTACAAGAAATAAACCAGTCAGATATGGTATATTTCATATACGTGAGTGAAAGAGGATAACTTACACCATACGTTTAAAGAAGTATGAACGACCTCATTGGCCCATGTAAGACACTGTGGCTCGCTAGCTTTGCTTTCTTAGCGGGACCTATCAAAGGCTTGAGCCACACTTCAGGCTCACCCATCTTCTTGAAAAGGTTTCCCTCAGCTGGAACCTCTATTACCACCTGCTGTATCTCTGCCGGAAGACCCTACTTCCCTAACAGAAGGCATGAAAGCAGGCAGAGATGGAACATAAACAGACACGGAAGGTTGAGGAGCTGGAGAAGCCACGGGCAAAGAAGCAGGCACGGAAAGTTGAAGGGTTGGCAAAGAAGCAGGCACGAAAAGTTGAACGGTTGAAGAAGTTGCAGGCAAAGCAGCAGTAGAAGTTGAGATAGCCAAAGGAATAGATGAAGCAGCTTCTCTCAAAGAAGCAGGAAAGACAACAGCCAAAGGGATGTCGTCAGGAGCAAGATCAATACCATCACGAAAAGGGGAATGTGAAACATCATCAAAGACAGGGGGCTCGATCGCAAACACATCAGGCAAGGTTGAGGCAGCAGGCTCGTCATCTAAAACCATTCGCCTTCTACGTGGCCTGTGAACTAAAGCACCCTCTTCCTCTTACTCCATGGAACGAGATTCACTAACCTTCCTCTTCGAGGAAGATGAACCAACGATAATTTCCTGGGCTTGAGCCAAGGACATCTTCGAGATAGAGGAAGCATACACCCCACGAGCAGAGAATCCTATTAAAAAGGAAAAAGTTAAACGACAGAAGAAAAAAGACTCGAGTAAGGAAAGAAGCAAGAACAAAAGCTTCACTTACCGTGGGTCTTTACTTGCCAACCGTACCTCCCAGCGAGGTACTTCCAAGATCTTTCTTCAGAAGGAGCAACAGATAACAGTTTTTCTACCCAATCACAAATATCGGAGACATTCTCGACAGTATTCATGATTGCTGAAAGGAGAAAAATAAAACCACACGGTGTTAAATAAAACATTTCAAGTAAAAACAAGAAAAAGTAAATGTGAGCTAAAGCACACTCACGTGCACGGTTCCACTTCTCAGGGAAGGGAAGATTTTCTTCACCCACTAAACCGGTAGCGGGTACAGCGATATACCGAAGGTACCAACCGCTATCCTTATCGTCTCCAGGGGTTACTAACACTCTTTTGCTTCTAGCAGTCAGAGTAAAAACCCCTTCACAAATAAGGTAGGAGAGTAGAGGTGAATAAGATGGTTGAAGGTAAAAGGAATCGAAGCTAAAGAAGCCAAACTCCTAAGGCATGCGACAACTCGCCACACAAGCGGGCCAAATTTTCCTAAGTATATATTGAAGAAACGGCAAAACTCAATTATAACTGGATCAATGGGGGGTCTAAACCCTAAAGTGAAAGGATACGTATAAACAAAATAATAACCCGTCTTGTAAGATGTTATTCTTTGATTGCTATTCGGAATATAGACAGGAAAGTCAGATTTCCAAAAGCATTCCCTACGAACAAGGGAAATCTGACCCTCAGTTATAAGGGTTGGATATCTTTCTACACTATCAAGAGAGGAAGATTGATCTACAAGAACTTGACTATCCCTAGCGAAAACAAACTCAGCAGGGACAATTTCATCGACTCCAGGTTCACGAAGGCATTCGCCTCTACCTCTTGATGAAGATCGAGAAACCCTAAATCTCGGAGTAACTGGAGATCTAGTGGAAGGAGAAGGAACTATTTGAGATGAAGAAGAGCCCCTCGAAGGAGTGGATCCTAGACTTCTAAGTCTACCACCCCTCCGACTCCTAGTCGAAGCATAGGATGGAACTAAGCTTTCAATGTCTATTACTCTTTGAGGTTAGTTTGAAGAAGACATGTTTACAAAGAAGAAAGTTTTTTTACAAAAAATAGAGTTAGAAAAGTGTTTCGTGGAAGCAAAGAAAGGAAAACATGTATTTATACTTGAAGACAACCGTCAAACATGATGAAAAAGGAAAATAATGATGAAAAGTCATAATTGAAGATGTCACTTCAGGACTGGCACAACCGCAAAAAGCCCTAAAAGGTGCTGAGTAAATGCAGAACCAATCCGAAAAGGACACGTGGTATGAGCATTAAATAGAAGTGACAAACGACGCCTATGGTGCAGAGAAAGATACAATGATTCAAGGAAAAGCGACGACAAAATATTCCCGCCATAAATGAATATCCACTTACCAAATATTAATCGTTAAATATATGGTAAGTGGGGGGACTATCTGTATTGGTAAAAAATAGTTTCACACGTAAGCCAGCTTTTGACAACTCAGCCAGTCACATGGACACAGGAAAACACGACAGCTGGACGTAACTCTTTGAAGAGGTACGGTACAAAGAGGCACGGTTCAGTAAACCCACGAACTTCATCCACGAGAAATTCAACTTGATCAAAACGGAAGAGAGGCACGGTCAGAATGAATCTAGACAAAGCTACGGGCAGATTCAAGGACGCACAATTGAATACTCGAACGTTATGTAACTGACCCTATTACTGTTATCCTTTGTAATGCCTTATTAATGTCATAATTAGTCATTAATGAGTGACCTTATCAAGAGTCATACGTTATAAAAATCTCCTATATAAGGGAGGGGAATATAACTTGTAAAGGTATCTGATTCTCGAATACAATCAACTTCGATCTTTTATTTCCCTAATATTGTCTATTATTCATTTTTCCCATTATCTTGATTATCAGTAACCCGTATTCATCTTAAAAATAAGCTTTAGTCAAAGGGTCTAATTACTTGGTTAAACAACTAAACCAACAGTGGGTACAACAACATACCAGAGGTACCAACCCCTATCCTTATCGTCTCCAGGGGTTACCAACACTCTTTTACTTCTAGCAGTCAGAGTAAAAACCCCTTCACGAAATAAGTTAGGAGATTAGACGTGAATAAGATGGTTGAAGGTAAAAGGAACCAAGGCTAAAGAAGCCAAACTCCTAAGATATGCGATAACTCGCCACACAAGCGGACCAACTTATCCTAAGCAGATATTTAAAAAACGGCAAAACTCAATTATAACTGGGTCAATGGAGGGTCTAAACCTTAAAGTGAAACGATACGTATAAACAAAAGAATATCCCATCTTGTAAGACGTTATTCTTTGATTACTATTCGGAATATAGACAGGAAAGTCATACTTCCAAAAGCACTCCTTTTGAACAAGGGAAATCCAACCCTCAGTTATAAGGGTTGGATATCTTTCGCCACTATCAAGAGAAGAAGATTGATCTACAAGAACTTGACTATCCCTAGCAAAAACAAACTCATCAGGGACAATTTCATCGACTCCAGGTTGACGAAGGCGTTCGCCTCTACCTCTAGACAATGACCGAGAAACCCTAAATCTCCATGAATCTGGAGATCTAGTGGAAGGAGGAGGAACTATCTAAGAAGAAGAGGAGCCCCTCGAAGGAGTGGATCCTAGACTTCTAAGTCTACCTGTAAATACCCGTAAATAATTTTCCAGAAAGTAGGAGCTATGTGACGTACGCAATCGCACAACGTGTATGCGGACCGTATAATGGTCGCATACCTGGGCAGATCACTGCCCCATTTGAAGTCAACTATGCGGTCCAGTATGCGATCGCATGACGGATATGCGGACCGCACAATGGTCGCATATCTGGGCAGTGTGTTTCGAATTTTGGCCCATCTTGAGGGCCATTATGCGGTAGAGTCTGCGGACCGCATGTCAGGAATGCTAACCGCATTCTTGTGTCTCGCCCTGTGTTTCCTAATTTTTAAAACCAACCCCAGTTCATTAAAATACCCATCCCCTTCATTTTTAACCATTTTTTGAGATATTAGAGTGAGGAAAGAGTGGGTTCTAGAGAGAAAAAGTCCCAACTTCATCAAATTGGTCTTCCTTCATCACTCAAGCTTGGAACTAATCAAGTAGAACACAAATTTCTTCACTCTAAGAGGTACGCTTCCACCCCATTAACCCTAATTTCCAGATTTTTGTAAAATAAAACACGGGTAGGATAGTTCATAAAGATGGGGTTAAGAATCTTGAATGCATGTACCCAGTTTACCATAATCTAGTAAAGGAAAATGGGTTGGAGTAACCTTCACTAAAAAGGGGTTATTTAATCTAAAAGAACACCTCGTGCTTAGTAGAAAGCTCAAATGAGTTCAAAACATGTTCATGATTCCTAATTCTACGTTTAAATGTTCCGTATGTTGAATTAGATTAAAGGTGATAGAAGGTCCGCTGATTGAGATAGAAATTAAGAAAATATCCCGATACGAGGTATGTATGGCTAACTTTAACCCTTGTAGAATCCTCTTGTTGGGTCCGAGTATTCGGTATGTGCACCTTGTTTTGAAATATGTGAATTGATTGTTCAAACGTTTTGAGACGTGAGATTCTATTCTCTGATTATCCTAGTGATTGTCATGCTTCCGTGCTATATGAGGTTGTGAAAAGTGTTTGATGTGCCTATCTCATTCTGTGCAAAGCTCGTAAATGCTAAAGGGTATTGATATGAAAGGATGTGTAATGACAGAAAGATCGATAATGTGCTCAAATGTGGGAATGTGTAAAATAGTTAAAAGCCATACGTGGAAAGTAATGAAAAAAGTATGGTGAAATGATGTAACTGAATTGGACGATTATGGCAACACTGTGTTCATGAAATTACTACTTGATAAGAGCTATGGTGCCGTGGGCCCAAATAAGTAAGTTGTTGATATGAACTTGTATTTCTTGAAATGATAATTCTTGTGATGAAATTGTTTGTGATTGTTGTTGTGAATTTAAATTGTCAGGCGGGGTTAGGTTGTGCGCCGCAACACAAAGTAATAAGGTTGATGGGTTGTGGTGATAAGGGTGGCCGAGGTAATAAGGGTGGCCGAGGTAATAAGGATGGAATGTGATCGTTATCAGTACTGAAATGAAAATCCATGAGCTCTTGAATATGATGATTTTGAAAGGGGAAAAGGAGAGATTGTGAAACTTGTCTGATTTTGGTTGATTCCTTCCACGTGCATTGATTAATTTTTTCTATTACTGTTTCTTAATTGTGTATTGGTTGATTGTACTTGGGATAAAGTTTGTTTATACATACTAGTACTATTCCAGAGTACTAACGTCTCTTTTGTCGGGGGCGCTACATCTTCTATATGGATGTAGGTGGGTCCATAGTAGGTTGCTTAGCTTGCCATTGGTGGCGCCTCCTCCTCATCCTTTTTCAGCTGTACTGGTGAGCCCCACTTCCTCTCAGGTCCATGTGTAGTTCATGCCACCTCCTTTTTGAGTATATTATGTATTGTAAGGTATAGCTGGAGCCTTGTTGCCGGCAAGTATTGTATACACTCCTAGTACTCTTAAAGGCTCCGTAGACACTATGTGGGTGTATATATATATTTTGGGCAATGGTTGTATGTATTCGTAATCGTGGCCTGTATCGGGAAGTGTTATATCTAATATATATGAATTGGGAAATCTAGTACGATAATGTAACATGAGGGAAAATTGGACTTACTGTGGTAATCACGTACTTTTAAGCTTATCTCACTGTTCCACATAAATAATGTATGTTATAAACACGGGGAAACGCGTTGGGTGGGAAAGGCAAATTAGGTTCGCTTGACTGGGGTCACCCGGTCGAGTGCCGGTCGCCTCCCTCGATTTTGGGGCGTGACAAACACGGTATCAGAGCCTAAGGTTTAGAAGTGTCCTAGGATTTCTCGGAGCCGTATCTAGTAGATCCCTTCTTATCGGTGTGTTATCGACCACATCTATAATTTGGGGGCTACATGGATATTTAGGAAACACCCTTTTTATTGTTATTCCATATCGTGCGGTGAAGTGGAAAGTGAGAATATTCTTGCCTAACTCGTGCTCTGTTCCAAAATTTTTAGTGATGGCACCAAAGAAGAGAGCTCGACTCGGCCTAGAGGCCAATGCCGCCCCAAGTGTGGCCATAAATTATGTATCCGATGGTGCGGGTGAGAGCGTATCCCCGACCTTGAATCCGTCTGGCCTATCTGTTCTGGATCAGAGTGTTCCTATTCCTGCTGCGGCAGAGGGTGCTACAACCCCTCCCGCCGATATTCCTGATCCTTCTTCGGTTCCAGCTCTAGGTCCCGGTACTTCCGATGGGGACCTCAGGGGAGCTATTCATATGTTGACCCAATTAGTGGCCGCTCAGGCCCAAAGATCTCATGCTGCCCCTGCATCCCCTAGCGGACAGGGAGATTCCGCCGGTTCCAGAGTCAACCAGGTTTTGCGGTTGGCCCCTCCAGAGTTCTCAGGTATTGATCCAGAGGCCGATCCATAGGACTTTCTAGATGAAATGTACAAGACGCTTCGGGTTATGAAGGCTACAGAGACATAGGGGGTTGAGTTAGTATCGTACAGGCTGAGGGGAGCAGCATATTCCTGGTTCGAGATGTGGGAGGATTACCGTGGGGGAGGGAAGTCCTCTTGCAAGATGGGATGAGTTCGTTGATGCTTTTATGGGTCACTTCTTGCCTTCCGAGACTATGGCAGCCCATGCTACATAGTTTGAGGTTCTCAAGCAGGGTAATATGAGTGTGTGGGAGTACCACATGGAGTTCGTGAGCTTGTCCAAGTACACTCCTCATTTGGTATCGACTTTGGATTCCAGAGTTCGACAGTTTGTTCAGGGCCTCAGTCCTTTGGTTGTGAATGAAGCTGCTACAGCTGCCTTGCACTCAGACATGAATTATGGTAAGATAGTGGAATTCGCCCAGGCCATGGAGGCTAGAAAATTGAAAATACGGTCGGAGAGGGAGATTATTAGTCGTGCCCGGTCAGCGGGCCACTCAGGGAGTTCAGTTGGAGGAGGGAGGCCGGTTCAGGGGAGAGGGCCATCAGGGCCATCCCAGTCTTATGCTAAGTCCTCATCCAGTGCGCCGCCATCAGTGCCCCGTTATCAGCAGAGCAGTCACTAGGGCCAAGATCAGGTAGCAGGAGACCCCATCAGTCCGGTCGTCTAGGAGGGAGGTTCCAGTAGTAGAGGAGGGCTCTGTGCCCTAAGTGTGGGAGGTTCCATACCGAGTCTTGTTACCTGGATTTCCCTATATGCTACGGGTGTGGGGTGAGAGGTCATATTCAGCGGGATTTCCGTGCGCCCAGTCAGGGCATAGGTAGTGGTTTTGCTCAGCCGTCCATTTCTTCAGTCGCCGCATCTTCAATACATCCTCCAGCTCCAGCATGGTGTGGTGCAGTTAGAGGTGTCGTGGTAGAGGTGGACCCAGTTGGTTCTATGCTTTGAGTGGTCGCCAGAGTGCGGAGGTTTCCCCAGATGTTGTTACAGGTATTCTGACTGTCCAAGCCCATGATTGTTATGCTCTTATTGATCCGGGGTCCTCCTTGTCCTATGTTACCCCATTTATTGCTTCAAGTTTTGGGATAGAACCCGAACAGCTTCATCAGCCGTTCTCTGTGTCGACTCCGGTTGGTGATTCCATTACAGCCGCATGAGTCTATAGAAATTGTGTTGTCACGGTGTGTGGTCGAGATACCACGGCCGATATTATCGAACTTGGGATGGTAGATTTCGATGTTATCATGGGGATGGATTGGCTGTACTCGTGCTTTGCTAAACTCGACTGCTGAACCAGAATTATGAGACTAGAGTTTCCTAACGAGTCAGTTATTGAGTGCAAATGGAATGATGTGGTACCGAAGGGTAGGTTTATTTCCTACCTTAAGGCCTCGAAGATGATTAGAAAGGGGTGTGTTTATCATTTTGTCCGGGTTGCGGACACCACTTCAGAAGTATCTGCCCCGAGTCCGTTCCAGTCGTGAAATGAGTTTCTTGAAGTGTTTTCGGAAGAGCTTCCAGGGATTCCGCCAGATAGAGAGATTGATTTCGGGATTGATGTATATCAAGATACGCAGCCAATATCTATTCCACCATACAGAATGGCTCCAACAGAGTTGAGAGAGTTAAATGAGCAGTTGAAAGACTTATTAGAGAAGGGGTTCATTCGGCCAAGTGTGTCGCCGTGGGGCACTCCGGTTCTTTTTGTCAAGAAGAAGGATGGGTCGCTTTAGATGTGTATTGATTATCGGCAGCTCAACAAAGTCACTATCAAAAACAAGTATCCACTGCCTTGGATAGATGATTTGTTCGACCAATTGCAGGGTGCGAACTTCCTCTCCAAAATTGATTTACGGTCGGGATATCACCAGTAGAAGATCAGAGAGCAGGATATTCCTAAAACCGCCTTCAGAACTCGTTATGGGAATTTAGAATTTTTGGTAATGTCCTTTGGACTGACCAATGCTCCAGCGGCTTTCATGGACCTTGTGAATCGGGTTTTCAAACCATTCCTAGACTCCTTCATGATTGTTTTTATTGATGACATCCTTGTCTACTTGCGAAGTAGGGAGGATCATGCTAATCACCTCAGGGCAGTTCTGCAGACTCTTCACCAGCACCAACTGTATGCCAAGTTTTCAAAATGTGAATTTTGGTTGGAATCAGTCACATTTTTGGGTCATGTTGTTTCCAGAGAAGGGATTAAGGTTGACCCCCAGAAGATCACATCGGTGAAGGATTGGCCTAGACCGACGACCCCGACAGAGATTCGCAGTTTCCTGGGTCTAGCCGGGTATTATCGGAGGTTGTGGAGGGGTTCTCTACCCTCGCCTCCCCATTGACTAAATTGAAGCAGAAGGAAACTAAGTTCCAATGGTCCAATGTTTGCGAGAAGAGCTTTCAAGAATTGAAATCAAGATTGAGTTCAGCACCGGTGTTAACTTTGCCAGAAGGCACGTAGGGATTTGTGGTTTATTGCGATGCTTCAAGGCTTGGGTTGGGATGTGTATTGATGAAGCATGAGAAGGTTATAGCCTATGCTTCCAGGAAACTCAAGAATCACGAGAAGAATTATACGAGGCATGATTTAGAACTCGCGGCAGTTGTGTTTGCATTTAAAATCTGGCGGCATTATTTGTATGGGGTCCATGTGGATGTGTTCTCAGACCACAAGAGTCTCCAATATTTGTTCAAGCAGAAGGAATTAAATTTAAGGCAGCTACGATTGTTAGAATTGCTTAAGGATTATGATATGAACATTCTGTACCATCCAGGGAAAGCAAATGTAGTGGCCGACGCTCTTAGTCGGAATTCTATGGGTAGTTCGGTTCATTTGGAGGAAGACCAGAGGCCATTGGCTTGGGAGGTTCATCAATTGGCTAGTCTAGGGGTCTGTCTATCGACCTCAGACGAGGGGAAAGTCATGGTGCATAATGGGGCAGAATCATCGCTTGTAGCGGAAGTCAAGGAGAAGCAGTTTAATTATCCAGCATTGGCGCAGTTGAAGGAGGCAATTTTGAATAGCAAGATCTTGGCATTTTCGCTCGGGAGCGATGATGGTGTTTTGTGGTGCCAGGGAAGGTTATGTGTTCCTGATGTGGATAATCTTCGGGAGAGGTGATGGCGGAAGCTCACAATTCCAGGTATTCCGTGCACCCAGGTTCTACAAAAATGTATCAAGATCTCCGAGAAATTTATTGGTGGGGCGGTATGAAAAGAGGTGAGGCGGACTTTGTATCTAAATGTCCGAATTTTTAGCAGGTGAAGGCCGAGCATCAGAGGCCTGGTGGGTTGACTCAGCTTATGGAAATTCCAATGTGGAAATGGGAAATGATCAACATGGATTTAGTGGTAGGTTTACCTCGCACTCAGCGTAAGTTTGACTCGATTTTGGTGATAGTGGATCGACTCACAAAATCAACTCACTTCTTGCCGGTCAAGTCCACCGATACTACAGAACAGTATGCTCAGTTATATACCAAGGAAATAGTCAGGCTTCATGGTACTCCAGTTTCTATTATCTCGGACCGAGGAGCCCAGTTCACGGCTAATTTTTGGAGGAAATTTCAGCAAGGTTTGGGTACTCAGGTAAACCTCAGTACAACTTTCCATCCGCAGACTGAAGGTCAGGCAGAGCGGACCATTCAGACGCTTGAAGATATGTTACGGGCTTGTGTATTGGACTTCAAGTGTGGTTGGGATGATCATTTACCGCTTATCGAATTTGCTTATAATAACAACTTTCACACTAGTATTCAGATGGCCCCATTTGAGGTATTGTACGGAAGGAGGTGTAGGTCTCCGATTGGGTGGTTCGAGGTTGGTGAAGCAGAATTGTTAGGGCCAGATCTTGTGCACAAGGCATTGGAAAAAGTCAGAGTCATTCGGGAGAGGACGAAAACCGTTCAGAGCCGTCAAAAATCCTATGCAGACATTCGTCGAAGAGAATTGGAATTCCAAGTTCATGATTGGGTATTCTTGAAGGTATCTCCCATGAAGGGAGTGATGCGGTTTGGGAAGAAAGGGAAGTTGAGCCCAAGGTATGTCGGGCCATATCGGATTGCTCAAAGGATAGGAAAAATGTCTTATAGGTTGGAATTACCCCCTGAATTGTCATTAGTGCACCCGTTGTTCCACGTGTCCATGTTGAAGAAAGTGGTTGGAGATCCATCAGCCATCGTGCCGGTTGAGACCATTGAGGTTAATGAAGAATTATCATATGAGGAGGTTCCGGTTGCTATTCTTGATAGACAAGTCCGTAGATTGAGGAACAAAGAAATTGCTTCAGTTAAAGTATTGTGGCGAAGTCAGCGCGTTGAGGAAGCCACGTGGGAGGCGGAAAATGAGATGAAAGAAATATATCCCCATTTGATTGAAGAAGTCTAGTAGTGATATCAGAACCCTCTTCTCAAAGAAAATTATACTTTACGTTCGGTTCTGTGCAAAAGCACCCCATCTTCCCCAAATTGCCTTATTGTTGTAATTCCCAAGGTGTGTTAAAATCGAACTCGCTGTTCTATTTGGGGTAGTGTGCAACCCATGAGGTAAATAAACGTTTTGTGAAACATATGTTCCAGGTAAGTGATTAATGGTAGAATAGGTTGGTAGTAATTAATTGAAATGAATATAGTATATTGAGGTGATTGGGTTGTATGGGACTCATTAAAACGACCAAGTTATGTGCAAAAATGTGAACCATGAGCAAATTTGTGGTATAAGAGGACAGAACTATGTGTAGTTGACAAAATGATTGAATATCTGCAAATTGTTGGAGTAACAACGTTGTGTGTGATTTACTGTGTGATTAAAACTGTGTAATGGTGCTTGGAAATGTGTTTCGGGGGCTCTCTGGCAGGTATATAGGTCTAATTATGAAGGGAACTCTGGCAAAATTTTTCTAAAATATTGGAGTTAGTAAAAATCTGGAAGTTGCATATCATGCTTTCAAAACTAAATGATTTCCAAAAACCGCATTCGAGGATGAATGATTTTTTAAGGGGGGGGGGGGGGAAGGATATAAANCACTATGCGATCGCACAACGTGTATGCAGACCGCATAATGGTCGCATACCTGGGCAGATCACTGCCCACATTTGAAGTCAACTATGCGGTCCAGTATACGATCGCATAACGGATATGCGGACCGCAGAATGGTCGCATACCTGGGCATTGTGTTTCGAATTTTGGCCCATCTTGAGGGCCATTATGCGGTCGAGTCTGCGGACCGCATGTCAGGAATGCTGACCGCTTTCTTGTGTCGGGCCCTGTTTTTCCTAATTTTTAAAACCCAACCCCAATTCATTAAAATACCCCTCCCCTTCATTTTTAACCATTTTTCTGAGATATTAGAGAGAGGAAAGAGTGGGTTCTAGAGAGAGAAAGTCCCAACTTCATCAAATTTTTCTTCCTTCATCACTTAAGCTTGGAACTAATCAAGTAGAACACAAATTTCTTCACTCTAAGAGGTAAGCCTCCACCTCATTAACCCTAATATCCAGATTTTTGTAAAATGAAACATGGGTAGGATAGTTCATAAATATAGGGTTAAGAATCTTGAATGCATGTACCCAATTTACCATAATCTAGTAAAGGAAAATGGGTTGGAGTAACCTTTCACTAAAAAGGGGTTATTTAATCTAAAAGAACACCTAGTGCTTAGTAGAAAGCTCAAATGAGTTCAAGACATGTTCATGATTCCTAATTCTACGTTTAAATGTGTCGTATGGTGAATTAGATTAAAGGTGCTAGAAGGTCCGGTGATTGAGATATAAATTAAGGAAAGATCTCGATATGAGGTATGTATGGCTAAATTTAACCCTTGTAGAATCCTCTTGTTGGGTCCGAGTATTCGGTATGTGTACCTTGTTTGGAAATATGTGAATTGATTGTTCAAACGTGTTGAGACGTGAGATTCTGTTCTCTGATTATCCTAGTGATTGTCATGCTACCGTGCTATATAAGGTTGTGAAAAGTGTTTGATGTGCCTATGTCATTCTGTGCAAAGCTCGTAAATGCTAAAGGGTATTGATATGAAAGGATGTGTAAAGAACGAAAGATTTATAATGTGCTCAAATGTGGGAATGTGTAAAATAGTTAAAAGCCGTACGTGGAAAGTAATGAAAAAGAGTATTGTGAAACGATGTAATTGAATTGGACAATTATGGAAACACCGTGTTCATGAAACTACTACTTGATAAGAGCTATGGTGTCGTGGGCCCAAATAAATAAGTTGTTGATATGAATTTGTATTCATTGAAATGATAATTCTTATGATGAAATTGTTTGTGATTGTTGTTGTGAATTTAAATTATCAGGCGGGGTCGGGTTGCGCACCGCAACACGAAGTAATAAGGTTCATGGGTTGTGGTGATAAGGGTGGCCGAGGTAATAAGGATGACCGAGGTAATAAGGATGGAATGTGATCGTTATCACTACTGAAATGAAAATCTATGAGCTCTTGAATATGATGATGTTGAAAGGGGAAAATGAGAGATTGTGACACTTGTCTGATTTTGGTTGATTCCTTCCACGTGCATTGATTAATTTGTTCTATTACGGTTTCTTAATTGTGTATTGGTTGATTGTACTTGGGATAAAGTTTGTTTATACATACTAGTACTATTCCACAGTACTAACGTCCCTTTTGTCGGGGGCGCTACATCTTTTATATGGATGTAGGTGGGTCCATAGTAGGTTGCTCAGCTCGCCTTTAGTGGTGCCTCCTCCTCATCCTTTTTCAGCTGTACTGGAGAGCCCCACTTCCTCTCAGGGCCATGTGTAGTTCATGCCACCTCCTTTATGAGTATAGTATGTATTGTAAAGTATAGCCGGAGCCTTGTTGCCGACAAGTATTGTATAAATTCCTAGTACTCTTAGAGGTTCCGTAGACACTATGTGGGTGTATATATATATTTTGGGCAGTGGTTGTATGTATTCGTAATCGTGGCCCGTATCGTGAAGTGCTGTATCTAATATGTATGAATTCGGAAATCTAGTATAATAATGTAACATGAGGGAAAATTTGACTTACTGTGGTAATCACGCACTTTTAAGCTTATCTCACTGTTCCACATAAATAATGTGTGTTATAAACACGGGGAAACACGTTGGGTGGGAAAGGCAAATCAGGTTCGCTTGACTGGGGCCACCCGGTCGAGTGCCGGTCGCGTCCCTCGATTTTGGGGCGTGACACTACCACCCCTCCGACTCCTAGTTGGGGCAGAAGATGGCGCTAAACTTTCAATATCTATAACTCTTTGAGGTTGGTTTGAAGAAGACATGTTTACAAAGGCAAATAAGAAAGTTCTTTACAAAAGACAAAGTTAGAAAAGTGTTTCGTGGAAGCAAAGAAAAGAAAATATGTATTTATACTTGAAGACAACTGTCAAACATAAAGAAAAAGGAAAATAATGATGAAAAGTCATAATTGAAGATGTCACTTCGAGACTGGCATAGCCGCAAAAAGCCCTAAAAGGTGCCGAGTAAATGCAGAACCAATCCGAAAAGGACACGTTGTATGAGCATTAAATGCAAGTTAAAAACGACGTCTATGGTGCAGTGAATGATACAAAGATTCAAGGAAAAGCAGCGGAAAAATATTCCCGCCATAAATGAATATTCACTTACCAAATATTAATCGTTAAATATATGGTAAGTGGGGGGACTATCTGTATTGGTAAAAAAGAGTTTCACACGTAAGCCAGCTTTTGACAACTCAGCCAGCCACGTGGACATAGGAAAACGCAACAGCTGGATGTGGTTCTTTGAAGAGGTACGGTACAAAGAAGCACGGTTCAGTAAACCCAAAAACTTATCAGCCACGGGAAACTCAACTTGATCAAAACGGGAGAGAGGCACGGTCAGAATGAATCTAGACAAAGCTATGAGCAGATTCAAGGACCCACAATTGATTACTCGAACATTATGTAACCAAACCCCAATTATCGTTATCCTTTGTAACGCCTCATTAATGTCATAATTGGTCATTAATGAGTAACCATAGCAAGAGTCATACATTATAAGAATCTCCTATATAAGGGAGGACAAGACAGCCTGTAAAGGCATCTGATTCTCGAATACAATCAACTTCGATTTTCTACATTTCTGCAATATTAACTATGATTCATTTTTCTCCATTACCTTGATTATCAGTAACCCGTATTCATCTTAAAAATAAGCTTTAGTCAAAGGGTCTAATTCTTTGGTTAAACAAAACCTCCTATATAAATGAAGGAAATATAACTTGTAAGGACATCTGATTTTCGAATACAATCTACTTTGCTTTTCTATATTTCTGCAATATTGTCTATTACTCGTTTCTCTTTATTTAGTATTATTTCCTTGATTATCAGTAACCCGTGTTCATCCTAAAAATAGCTTTGGTCAAAGGATCTAATTCTTTGGTTAAATAGGGTTGTGCATGGATCAGATCAGATCGGATTTAGCACATTTCGGATTCTAGAAAATGCGATCCGAATTAATATCGGATAAGATAGGATTTTAAAGTTTGGTTCGGATCGCATTTTTGAATTTCAGATCGGATTATTATGCCTCAAAGTTGCAAACTCATATGTATATTTTCTTTGTAAAAGAGGCAATACAGTAAGAAAAATTCATGTTTATATAATTATGAGAGTACTATGGTGCCAATATAGCTAAATCCATCAATCGTAAAGGTAATAACTTGGAGGAAAATGTAAAGGAAGTACTAATTATCCGAATTCAAGTTTAATATTAATACATGCCCTAATAATTTCGTATTTTAGGTCGGATCGGATCAGATCGGATTGTATTAAAATTATACCAATCTGAATCCGATTCGAAATCCGAAATTTTAATAAACACAATCTGAAATCTGATCAAATTTGAAATCCGAAATTGAACGGATCGATTCGGATTTCAAATATCTGATCAAAATTAACAGCCCTAATCGATATTTCCTCGGTCGCCGACACTTCCACGGTGTCCAATAATATTGCGCGCACACAACAATGATAGAGTTATACGCGTTCGTCTCTTTTTGTTCTTTATTTACTTTTTCTTTATATTTTTGGGAACAAGTGTAGTTATATTAATGAAATTAAATGACATTCCAACAAAAGTAAGACCAATTCAGAGGTATCAGTAGTTAATGGAATATTGTGAAAAAGAAATATAAGATTTAATTGAAAAGAAAATAATTACACCTTCTAACTCACCTTAGAGTTGTTCTGCATTTTATGTTTCTTTAAGAAAACATGAAAAATATATATTAGTAACTAAGAGGGTTTCAGTACATGCTTTTCATAAGCTGTGTCGCGAAGGACACATTTGTTCCCTATGTTTGCCAATTGTTTGCAAGCTTCAAAAGAGAGTAATTTTTCATCCGTAGAAAGTTCTAGAATTTTCTTATCCAAAAAACATATTACATCACTTGGGGGTGTAACAAAAAAATTTCTTGCCCCTAGCACCATCATTACTTCCAGCTACTCCAAAAACTTCATTTCCCATATTGAGGCACCTTCTTGCTAGTTGGCGAGCTATCCTATTCCCCTGCCTGAAGGTGTGCTGGAGGATAGCCTTCTGCTGGTACATTAAACACCTGCAATCGTTCACAATCTTATTAAATAAATTATTACCTTCATGTATGGTCTGGATTACCTCCGTGCAGTCTATCTCTATGTCAAGTGGGAAAAGATTCCAATCCGTTTCTGTTCTGAGACCTTCTCTAAGGGCTTTCAATTCTGCTGCTAGCGAACCAGTTACATGATTCAATTTTGTAAAACCTACTACCCAGTTTCCATTGGCATTCCTGATAATGCCACCTAATCCACATCTTTGGTTATGGTTATTGAAGTTGGCATCAACATTTAGTTTAAACCAACCCTTTGGAGGTTTGTTCCAATTGATTTTAATGAGTAACTTAGGGGGGTTTATATAGTGTCTTTCTGTGAGTAATTTGAATTCTAAAGCCTTATGCTTAACAAGAGAATAATTGACGGGTTTGGTGGTGTTATTATGGTTATTATTATTTCTATTAATCCAAGTGTGCCAAATGATGAAGGGAAAATATGTGTTTCAATTTAAGAGGGAGTTATTAAGAAGATAGTTGAGGTCTCTTACTTGAACAAGCCAATGGTTAACATTTAAGTTTTTGTGATTTTTCCAACAAACGCAAGCCCAGAGTTTTTTGACAGCTTTGCATTCTAGGAAAATATGTTTTATGGATTCTTCATTGGGAAATTTGCAGATGACAGAAGGGGTCAATGTTAAGGCCAATCTGTGAAAGATATTTCCTACAGGGAATACAATCATGAAGACATTTCCATAGAAAATATTTTATTTTATTGGAGCAGTCTAGTTTCCAAATCCAGTCAAAATCTATGTTAGTGTTTTTTGATGTTTCTAGTAGGGTATAACAAGATCTAGTGGTGAACACACCTTTCATGTTAAGAGAACAAATAGGTATGTCAGTGGGGGGATTTTAGACGGAATTTTGTCTTTGTGATATTTGATAGTAGATCCGGAGGGATAGGAAAAGAAAGGTCATCTAAGTTCCAATTGCAACAATCAAAGATATCCCTAATTTTTGTCACAGTATCCCTAGTGGATGGAGGATCTATCAAGTTTTTTCTTAGATTATCAAATTTGGGAATCCAATTTGTTTCCCATATGTTAAGATTAGAGTGGATGTGGGGGGAG